>JAODAL010081545.1:0-11872 GCA_025379985.1 Phyllomedusa bahiana | reverse complement strand
TAAATTTTCACGACTTTGAATTCTTTTGTGGAGAATTTTTTTAGGAGCTAATATATTATTTGGCAAAATGTTTATTAGATAAAATTTATTAATACATTGATTTCATTGTTACAGCACTTGGATATGTCTATTTATTAAGTACTTCATTTAAATGACAAATCCATTTTATTCTTCTTACTATGGGGAATGTATTTCTGACGCGAAAGCCGTCCTAAAATACATTGCAAATACGTATCACAAAGTGTGGCACATATTTCGCGTCGGAAATACATTCCCCATAGTAAATAATGGGGAATGTATTTCAGACGCGAAATACGTGCCACACTTTGTGACATGTATTTGCATCTCTATGATGAATTATCTGTCCAATTACTGGCTGTTTAAGTCACAGATCCCCTTATATAGCACAGTATTATAGAGTCTCCTGCCTTTTAACAGGGGGAGAGGAGGAAGGGGAGGGCCGTGTGCATTGCTCCATATAACCCAGTCTGTTGCCTGGTAACAGAGGGGAAGAGGGGGCAGTGTACATTCCTCACATGTCTCATCAGTTCAGGCTGTGTCTATAACTGCATATAGCACAGCAAGGAGCTTGTGGAGTCAGCCTGAAGCTCTGCAGACACAGGAGCAGCAGGCAGGAGGCTGTATAGCTGTTCTCTGCAGAAATCCATCTGCTCCTACTGCCTCACCCAGAATGATGTCACAGGTCTTCAGTAAGGAGAGACACGACTCCTTGAAGGAGAGACACGCCTGCTGAGAGAAGAGACTTGCACCTGGATTTCAAATTCAATCTCAGAGAATTAGCTAAAGAGCACGAACAGTTCAAATGATAAAACTCCTTTAAATTATATAAATTATATAAATGTATTTGCATTTTGCTGAGAGAAATAAGTATTTGATCCCCTATAAACCTTTAAGAGTTCTGGCTCCTACAGACCAATTAGACGCTCCTAATTAACTCGTTACCTGCATTAAAGACAGCTGTCTCAAATAGTCACCTTTATAAAAGGCTCCATTCCACTGTCCACTGTCAAGCATTTGGGGGTATTTCTCTGCTAAGGGCACAGGACTACTTCACTGCATCAATGGGAGAAAGGATGGAGACTTGTACTGTAAAATCCTGAGTGACAACCTCCTTCCCTAAGCCAGGACATTAAAAATGGGTTGTGGCTGAGTCATCCAGCAAGACAATGACCCAAAACAAACAGCCAAGGCAACAAAGGAGTGACTTAAAAAGAAGGACATTAAGATCATGGAGTGGCCTGGTCAGTCTTTAGACCTTAATCCCATAGGGAAATGAAGCTCCGAGTTGCCAAGCAACAGCCTCAAAATCTTAATGATTTAGAGATAGAGGAGTGGACCAAAATTCCTCCTGATGTGCGCAAATTTCATCATTAACTACAAAAAACATCTGACTGCTCTGCTTGCCAATAAGGGTTTTGACACCAAGTATTAAGTCTTGTTTGCCATAGGGATCAAATACGTATTTCCATCAGCAAAATGCAAATAAATTTATATAATTTTCTGGATTTTATTTTGGATATTCTATCTCTCAATGTTAAAATTAACCTACCCTTTAAATTACAGACTGTTCATGTCTTTGTTTGTGGGCAAACTTACAAAATCAGAAAGGCATCAAATAATTATATATTGTGGCAGAGCAACGTCTGATAGTCGCACGTTTCTGCCACTAGAGGGTGTGCAGCCGGAGACCTGCTTCAGACACACTACCGAAGTCTCGGTCTCGGTGTGGAAAAGCCACTTATATTTTGTCAGTAACTGCATGACTGCATGAGGGGATGTCCTGTGGCCAGGAGACCTTGTATTCCAGCAAAGCATGCGTCCACGTCTGGAGAGGCCGAGTTGCAGAGGGATCTATGTGCTGCAGTTGCCGTGGGCAACCAACTGGATCAGCAGTAGCCTGCTATCACCAGCCAGCAGAGGGAGCCATGAGGGAGGTGTCACTGATCAGCGAAATGTGCTCATGACTGCACTCTCACTAAGAAGCCGGAGAGGTTGTAGCTGCATGCCCTGGAGTTCCAGGTGGATGGAGCCCCAACCCAGGCTGACATGGACAGTCAGCAAGAGAGGTCCAGACTGCACCCAGACATCATAGCTGGTAAGACTGTTCCTGTTGTGTGTGACACCTGTGTTGGGACTATTGCTTATAGACATGTTCTATGTGAGGACTTGACTGGGCTAAACAGAAGTACAGATACCTTTCAATCATAAATCCAAGGCAAGGCAGGACGTAATAAAGGGGACTGGTAATCGATAACTTGTGCATTACATGCGTGTTGCCTGGGGGGATTTTCCCCCCAGTTTTACTTCCTGGTCATAAATAACCTTGATCCAGACCTAGTCCCAAACCTGGCGGGGGGATTTTGGGCTTTTTATAATTTAATTATTTTATTTATTATAATTTTTATTATTATTATTATTATTATTTATTTTAAACCCCATTGATTCCCAGGGCGCGTACTTTCGAGGGGGAAACATACTAACATAAGTAAAAACGAGTACAATAAAGTGAAAAGAAAAATTGGCAGACAGAGGGAGAGAGGACCCCCCGAAGGTTTGCAAACACAAGGAGGGGAAAAGGAGACAGGGGGTGGGGGGCAGCATGTTTGTGGACATAAAGAGTGACAACAATTTTAGTGTAGGTTATAGGCAAGCCGAAAAATGGGTTTTCGGGTTGCTTTTGAAGCGGTGAAAGTGGAGGAAGTCTGAGTGTTGGGGCAGTAATTTTTCCAAGGTGGGTGAGGAAGGGGGAAAAGTTTTGGGAACGGTGTTTTAGGAGTGAAAAGGGGGGAGAGCAGGGGAGAAGTCCTGAGGGGAGGGGAGTTGTGGAGGAGAGATATTTGGAAATTAGGGGAGATGATGGAGGGGAGAGGTCAGGAGAGCCTTGTGGTCATGTTATGTTGAAATGAATTCACTGGGCAATGAAAAGCCGTGAAGGGATTGGCAGAGGGGAGAGGCAGAGGGGAAAGCGAGGAGAGAGGGGAAAAGAGGGCACAGAGTTAAGGATGGTTTGGAGGGGAGCGGGGGTATTAGCTGGGGGCCACAGGAAGGGGGTTTTCCCAGTAGTCTAGGCGGGAGATGACAAGGGCAGGGAACAGCATTTTGAGTGTCAAGTTGGGGAAATGAAACGGATGCAAAGGTTTTTCGGGTGGAGGGGCGGGCAGAGGAAAGTTTGGAGGTGGTTTCAAAGATAGAGCGAATCTAGGATTACCCCAAAGCAGCGACTTGCGAACAGGGAGAGTGTAGAGCCGTTGACTGAGATAGAAGATCAGGGGCAGGGTAGAGTAAAGGACGGGGAAAGATATGATTCTGTTTTCTCCACATTTAGTTTAGGAAACGTGAGGGAAAGAAGGAAAATGGAGGCGACGTCAGGGCCCCGGGAAAAGAGAAGTGACATCTGGGCCCGGAGATGTAGATTGGGGTATCGCAGATACAGGGGGTAATGAAAGCCTGTGATGCATGACGACCGAGGCCAAAATGTAAAAAGAGAGAGTAAGGGCCCAGGGCTGACCCCTGGGACACCCAAAAGAGAGAGGCCGGGGGGGAAGAGGGGAGCGAGAAAGAAGACGCGAAAGGTCCATCAGTGAGGATGAGGAATCCAGAAAGAGCCAAATCCCTGATGCCGAGGGAGGAGAGGATTTGTAGCAGGGGGGAATGGTCGACATGGGGCAAAAGGGAAGGACAGCTAAAAGGAGGAGCACAGAGGAGGCAGAGGCTTTTTGCATTACAGTCATTAGTGACTTTGGTTTGAGGGTTTTTTGGGAGAGTGGTGGGGTCGGAAACCAATTGTAGTGGGTCAAGAAAGAGTTGGAGGGGAGGGGGGGACAGTGAAGATGACGGGGCGCCGAGGGTTTTGGAAGCAAAAGGGGGCAGGAGATGGGGGGAAGTTAACAGAAAAAGGGGGGGTCAAGTTTTTTTTTTTAAGGATTGGGTGAATAAACATTTTAAAGGGGGAAGGAAGATGCCGAGGTTAGTGATTAGGTTTTAAGAGAATGGGGAGGGCTGGGATGATAGGGGAAATGAGGTCGGAATGAGGTGGGATGGCAGTGATCCCCATGTGAAAAGGGGGTAGATAAGATGTTTAGTATTTCATAAGAAAATAAGTAAAAGGGCAGTCTTATTTATTGATTTTACACAACTCTTCTTTGTGATTAGGCCTATGGGGACATGACATAACATTTTCTTCATGTTTAAAAGTATATCCTACTAAGTGACCATAGGTATTTTGTATATTGAAAAAAAAAAAAAGGGGGAGTTAGTTTTGCTAGGGTTGCCTCCGGAGGTGGGGCCGTTCTTTTCAGGAGGGATGACCCGGCCATTGTTAGGTTGTTGTCTGGGGATTAGATAAGGTGATAGAAATTGAGATTTATATAGGTACTTTAGTTGTTTTTGAGTGAATTATTTTGTAATATTTTAATAGTATATTAATAAAAGGTACATTTTAGAGTTAGGGTTTGTTGATAGATTTACAGTGATATGGGATGGCAGTGGATCAAGACTACAGGTAGTGAGGTTGGATTTGGATAGTAAAGAGGAGAGCTTGTCATGATTGACTGTGGGGAAGCAAGTTAAGGGGGAAGAGCAGTTTGCAAGGGTAGAGGAGGGTGGTGGGGACTGCGGGCTGAAGCTTTCTCTGATGAGGTTGATCTTCTGAAGGAAGTGAATGGCAAAGTTGTCTGCTGAAAGGAGGGAAGGGGGAGGAGGTGCTGGTGGACTGAGAAGAGAGTTGAAGGTTTTGAATAATTGTCTGGGGTTGTGGGACAGGGAGGATATGAGAGTGGTGAAATAGTCCTGTTTGGCTGAGGTGAGTGCAGATTTAAATGTATGCAGTGATTGTTTGTATAAGGCAAAGTCATTAGTGGAGTGAGTTTTCTTCCAGCGGCGTTCGGTGTTGCAAAGTTAACCCCAGTTACTGTGCCCCTGTGTGAACAAGGAGCTAGAGGTGGTGCAGCTAGTGCAGTAGTGGAGAGCAGCTAAGCTCTGCCCCTGGAGGTCATGGCTAACAGAGCTATGGGTAAAGTAAATGCAGTGTGTGAACTTGCTGCTAAAGACACTGCAGCCAGAGCAGCAGAGGGGATTAGCTCTAGTGTGGCCCTAGAGGTCATAGGAGAGAGCAGGCCAAGTAGCACAGTTGATGTGTGTCCTGTGAAGGATACCCAGCAGTTATCTTCTGATGCTGTTGGTCCCAGAGAGATGTTTGCCTATTCTAATGGGAACTATGCAACCCATGAATGTGATTGCTCTGCTGCTGTGTAAGAGGGGACTGGTATTAAAAGTGTGAATGTGCCAGTTGGAGACGCTTCACAGAGTGTTTTGTCTTTATGGTCACTATGTCAGTGGTGGAGTGGACGGAGTAGTGTGGCAGTGCTGCAGTGTAATGATGGTGATTATTCGGATGAGAATAATGAAAAAACCTGTGTAAAGAAAACGTGTGCCAAGGCAGATTTAGTTGGAGATCTGGATTGTGCCATTGCAGGGAATGACGAGGATGGTTGTGCTGGGACTTGTAGTGCAGCTGAGGTAACCTACTCCAATGGTTGCTGCGTTTCCAGTAGCTTTTACTGCAGTGGCCGCAAGGACTGCTGTGATGGAAACAGTGAGCTGCTAGACACCACAGAGATGGGTGTATGCTTAAACCCTAGTGAGAGGCAAATGAGCATGTTTGAATCCTGAGATGGTAAAGAGGTGCCTGGTTCTGAGGCACCTGATACATTTTCCCTAAAGGTAATGGGGGAAAATAGTAGCCAGTATCACAGAGGTGTTAGGTCCGGTGATATATGGCGACCTACAGGTGGGTGCCATGTGTAGCCGGAGGTCCGCTGCATCTACTGGTGTTAACAAGGTAATGGAGTTGCCTAATTCGAACACAGCCAGTTTGGTGCATAAGAGAGAGAACTATAAAGATGGCCCGGTGGCTTTGAATGATGTCCCATTTATAAATGTGTTGGCAATTAACTCCAGTGCACAATGTGAATATGACTGTGAACAAGATATAGGAGTGACCCTGGTAGAGGTTGACAGTTCTCCCTTAGAGATGGTTACAGGGGATGTGCAGAAAACATCTACACACGTTGCTACAGAGGGTATGCTGCTAGACAGAGCTGGTAAATGGAGGTGTGAACAGGGGAATATGTCCTCTGGCACTAGCGAACTACCAGGTAATGTTGCCATTGTCGAGGTTGGCAGTGGGAACCCTACAATTACTAGCATGCATGTTATGGGGACTACAGTGGGTCCCAGTGCTGTAGAAGTTATCACTGAGGTGGTCCCAAGAAATTAGAGGATGTAGCGGACCTTAAGGGTCAGGAGATGGTCAGTGAGGACCAAAGGCCTTGTGATAAAGAGAGGTTTGGGTTGCATTCTGATACTGCAGACAAACAGGTAGCAGGTTGGGGCTCAGGTGCGTCCTAGAGGCCATGGTGGATAGTGACCCTGAAAAATGTGCTGTCATTACAACTTCTGGTGAAGCTAGTGTGGTCCAACCAGAGGTCTTTTGCTTCTGTGAGAACCAAAATAGTGAAGACACTGTCCAGTGGGCATAAGGACAAGGTAGTTGGGGTTTGGAGAAAGGCTATTAGGTAAGATAGCGCTGGTATTGGGGTTGTCAGTAGTAACCCTGTGAATGTCGGCATGCGGGTTGAAGGTGGTGACATGGTTGAAGGGCGTGCATGGGTCGAGCCACCTGTAGAAAATGGCTGTAAATTGTCTGTTGCTCATTATTGGAGGAGCGCATGGTATGAGCCCATGGCTGAGCTGTATGGATACAATCTAGTCTCTGCCCCTGACGATGTAGGGAAGATGTTGACCCTGTGTAGGAGCTTTTACCCTGGAGGAAGGTACAAGGTGACAAAGTCCTATGGCCTTTATCAAAGGGGGAGGGATATGAGGCAGAGCGCACTCCGATAGTCGCATGTTCTGCCACTAGAGGGTATGCAGCCGGAGACCTGCTGCATATGCGCCACCAAGGACCTGGTCTCAGTGGGGAAAAGCCACTTATATTGTGTCAGTAGTGATATATTACTGACACTTACAGTAGCAGCTAGAATAGCTGCAAGGCTGCTATGTGTGGGGTGGCTTTGTTGGGTGGGTGGCTGTCCCCGTGTTCCAGGCCAGGATTTGGACACGTCCCTGATGGCCTATAAAACCTGGGACTACAGGTGTTCAGGGGGTGTGGTTTGCTGCCAGGAGCTGGAGCAGCAGAAGAGCTAAGGAGAGGGTTCTTACCCCCAGGCTTAAAGCAAGCAGGTGGCTGCCTTAAGGAAGCTGGACCCAACAGTGGCTGATAAGACTGTATGTGGTGCTGGCAGTAGGCCAAATACACAATTAGTGAGGGACTCACTGTATGTTTAGCTAGAGGCCAGACGGCTGAGGTTTTGATTTTGGTTTTGTTGCTGAATGACTGTAAACCTGTGCCAAAATAAAACAGACTGCAGCCAGAAAGAAGAAGCCTTTGTTTGTGTGCCATTCCACTTACCAAAGCGGCGATCCCTGAGCTTAGTACCCCCAGGACGGTCCAAACGCAAGTGAGCCATCACAATACATACATATAATAATAAATATATTTATTTCATTATTAGCCTAGCTTCATATATGTATAGTTGAAACTAGAATTTTACATACACAATATAAAAAGACACATATGCATGTTTTTCTTACTATCTTCCATGAAATCAGAATAAACCTTACCCTTTTTAGGTCAATTAGGATTACCAAAATTATTTATATTTGCCAAATGCCAGAATAACGAAAGAGAGAGAGGAGAGAGAGAGAATTTTAAAGAATTTTTATTAATTTCTGCAAAGTCAAAAGTTTACATACATTTCATTAGTATTTGGTGGCATTGTCCTTAAACTGTATGACTTGGGTCAAATGTTTTCAATATCCTGCCCCAACCTTCTCACAATAGTTGGTAGGAATTTTGGCCTATTCCTCCTGACAGAACTGGTGTAAATGAGCCATGTTTGTAGGTGTCCTTGCTCCCACCTGGCTTTTCAGCTTTGCCGATAAATTTTCAATAGGATTGAAATCAGGGCTTTGTGATGGCCACTCTAAAACATTGACTTGGTTATCCTTAAGCCACTTTGTAATCAGTTTGGAAGTATGCTTCAGGGCATCGTCCATTTGGAAGACTCATTTCCTCCAAGCTTTAACTTCCTGGCTGATGTCTTGAGATGCTACTTCAGTACTGCCACATAATCTTCTTTCCTCATGATGCCATCTATTTTGCCATCTATTTTGTGAAGTGCACCAGTCCCTCCTGCAGCAAAACAACCCGACAACATGATACTGCCATCCCCATGTTTCACAGTTGGGATGGTGTTCTTAGGCTTTCAAGCTTCTCCCTTTTTCCTCTAAACGTAACAATGGTAATTATGGCCAAACAGTTCAAATCTAGTTTTGTCAGACCACAGAACATGTCTTCAAAAATGTAGGTCTTGGTTCCTGTGTGTATTTGCAAACATTAATCTGTCTTTTATATGTTTATTTTGAAGTAATGGATTCTTCCTTTCAGAGTTGCCTTTCAGTCCATATTGATACAATACTCATTGCTCTGTGGATAATGACACAATCTTACCAGGTTCTGCCAGCATCTTCACAGGGTCTTTTGCTTAGGATCCAGACATGTGTAAGTCCACAATTTTGTTCCTGAAATGGTGGCTGAATTCTTTAGACTTTCCTATGATGTTACACACACGGGATGCCTTAAAATATATACAAAGGTGTTTCTCTAATTAACTCAGATGTTGCCAGCAAATCTATCAGAAGTCTTCAAAAGACATGACATAATCATATGGGCTGCCCCAAATTGTTTAAAGGCATAGTAATGCTAGCATATGTAAACGTTTCACTTTGCAGAAAGTAATACAAATGCCTCAAAATTTCCTTTTCTAAAACCTGGCATTTGCAAAAAAAATGTTTTGGTAATCTAATTGACCTAAAAAAAGTAAAGGTTTATTCTGATTTCAGTCAGATATAGAAAAACATGAAGATGTGTCTTTTTATATAGTTATGTAAACTTTGGTTTCAACGTATGTTATTATTTACCCCCAAAATTTTTATCGGGAAAACCCCTTTAGTTTAAAATTTTAAAGTGGGGTCGAAAAATTGGATAAAATTTACCACAAAGACTCTTTGTTTTCATTATTAGCTTAGTTTCATCCATTAGTAAACAGCATTGTGTTTTTGATTTTAAACCCGGGGGGGGGGGGGGGGGAAATGCCCCTGTATTGGAACCCAACACAATAAGTAGTATTTCGTCAAAAAATTATTTTTAACGATAAATTTTTAAATTTATAGAGTACAACACAATTATGCTACACTAAACATATTTTAAATGCCCTAGATATCCCCCATGTCCTGATATTGCTTTTTAATTTACTGTCCTGTTATTTTCAGCTTTCCCTAAAGAATATATAATAAAATAATTTTCAGGATATTAATATTTATTAACAGTAACCCTATGACAGAAAACAACATGATCAGTTTATAGATAACTTTTCAAAACAATTTTAATGCAGTTAATCACAAATTATATTCCTCAGGTAAAATGTTCACATTGTGCTTTTCACACACATATTTATAAAACATGCTTTTTGGGAATCAGTGTTGAAATCAATAGCTCTAATATATTTGATTTTGAATCTAAGCAAATTATCTCAAACAAATTTCTATCAGATAGAAAAAAAACGACAGCTGGTTATTATTGCAGTAATTAAAGAAAACATGAAAAGAAATGCTACAGCATCATAAATTTTTCAGATAATGTTTATCAATGATTTGCAAAAAAAAAAAAATACAAAAAACAGAGAGGGGCAAATTTTGGGAAAAAAAAAACGAAGGGAATTCGTTTAGAATTTCGGGAAAAACTTTGATTCTAAACGAAGTGAATTTTTGGGGGTGTTTCGCAGGAACGAAAGGGGTGTTTTTAAATTGAAAAAATTGGGCTCGACCCAACAGGGGCGTTACTAGGGCAAAGGGTCTGGGGGGAAGAAAGGCGTGCCTAAATTTACATGTGCAGAGAGAAGCCAATCAGAGCCCCCGGCGGATTCTGGAGTCCCCCGATTTTTATAAGTCCGGGCGCGACGCGGGATTTTTCACACTGCTTTCACGTGCTGTGGGGGGGAAGGGGTGCTCTCACATATCTCATACTAAAAAAACAACTTTTAACAGCGATTTTTGGGGGTGTCACAGCTTGTCTCATGACCCTTCTTTTACGTTCAATTTGATTTGTGGGGGTATGGAATGAACCAGTGTGCGCCCAATTCAGCTGCATATACATTTTAATGCATCTGCTCATTCTTGACACATGAATACCAAGGTTTCAAAGCCTGTCCTGTTGTATTCAGTTAAAAAACAGCGTTTTTTACAAATCCAAATACCACTTAATTTTTTGGGCTCATTTTTTTTGCCAATTTAAAAATCCAGGAAAAATTTAAGCCCGTTGCTGCTTTTGTGGCACTAAAAAAATTTTGGCTGTGCATAATTCATAAAAGGTTAATTTCGAGTTTTTCTGTTTTTGTTTCCGAAAAATACACACCGTTTAAAGGGGCTACAAAGCGGAAATTGTTGGCAACATTTTTTTTGTCAATTTTTCATCCAAAAGTTAAATACCGATAACCGAGTAAAAGCCCCACCCGGTATAAGCCGAGGCACCTACTTTGCCACAAAAACCCGGGAAAACTTATTGACCCAGTTTTTAAACCCAGGGTGGAAAACGCAGCGGCTACTGGGAATTTTTAAAAAAAAAAATAGATTTCCCAAAAAAATACATAGGCAGTTAAAATCCCCCTAGGCAATGTAAGGGAGTTTAATTTCCCCCATAGGCAGGTATAGGAGTTTAAGTCCCCCATAGGCAGATATAGGAGTTTAATGTCCTCCATAGGCAGATATAGGGTGGTATGGGGGTTTTAATGTCCCCCATAGGAGGTTTTGGATTTTTTTTCCCCATAGGAGGGGGGTTATACTTTTTAAGTCCCATTTAGGCAGGAAGGGGAGGGTTTTGCGCTATATTCCCCCTAGGAGGGATGGTATTATAGGCAGATTAAAATCCTCAAGACGGTTATAGGCAGGTAATTTCCCCCCTAGGCGGAATAGGCCCCCCCCAAAGGCGGAAAAATAGGCAGGTATAGGGTCCCCAGGCGGGTATCAGTATTCCCCCCGGACGGAAATTTTTTGCAAAGGTTGGCAGGTGTGGGGTAATGGCGTATGGTCTTATAGGGAAGGAAAAGGCATTTGGCTAATAGGCAGTAAGGGCGTTAAAGGCAAGGTATAGGAAGGGGGTAGGCAAAAAGGGGTAAAGGGCCTTTTTGGCAAGGTAAGGCAGGTTTAGGCTAATAATCAGGTTAGGGGGCCCTTTTTTAAAGGGAAGGTAAGGCATGTTTTTGGCTATATAGGGGGTATGGGGGGGGCGTTTTTTGGCAAGGAAAAGGGAGGGTAGTAAAGGCAGGTATAGGCGGTGTGCATATTTGGGAAGGTATAGGTCGTTTTTTTGGCAATTTTTAGGCAGGTGTGGCAAATAGGCATATAGGTCGTTAAGGCAAGGTAAGGCGGTGTAGGTATATAGGGAGGTGTGGGCGTTTTAGGCAAGGATAGGCAGTGTAGGCTAAAGGGAGGATGCGGGATAGCAGGTTGATAAAGGAAGGGTTTGGTCGTATAGGGAATTTATAGGCAGGGTAGGCTAATAGGGAGGTTAGTCGTTATAGGCAAGGTATAGGCAGGTGTAGGCTAATGCGGTATAGGCAGGTGTACATATATAGGAAGGTATAGGGCTTTTGGGGAAATTTTTAAAGGGAGGGTTAGGGGTAAAGCAAGTTAGGTCTTATAGGCAAGGTTTAAAAGGGAGGTGTAGGCTATA
>JAODAL010081544.1:0-11872 GCA_025379985.1 Phyllomedusa bahiana | reverse complement strand
GCGCGTGTCTCCCAGGGTGCCGTCCGCGTCGGGTTGGGTGTCCGTTTCTTGTCCCATTTCCCGGCCGGCGCTCTGCTCAGTCAGTCCCAGTCTCCCGGCGCGTGGCTCCGACCCTAGGGCGTGCGTGGCCCGGTTGTTTGAAATTTAAAGGGACAGTGCGCCGGTAATTGGGTATTGCCGGGCACTGCTCCTATTTAGGTCTGGCCCCTTCCTGCCGGCCCTCGCCGGATCCTTAGTGTGTTTTTAACTCTGGAGAAAGCGTTCCTAAGCCTTGTCTTGTCTATCCGTGTACCGTACCCCTTGCCTACGTTTATCGACCACGAATCTTGCCGCCTGCCCTGACCTTCTGCCTGTCCACGTTTATGATCCAGAGCCGCCTGTCCTGACCTTCTGCCTGTCCCCGACTACGAGCTTGCCTGACGAATCTGTACTACGTCTCCCCTTGGCCGCCACCGCAGGCAAGTCCCGCCAGTGGAAACGACCTGGTAGACTCCCGCCGCAGCAAGTCCATCCCGCTTCGCGGCAGGCTCTGGTGAATACCGGGACCTACTTAGATTCCGCTCCCTGGCGTGGGCTTACACCATCGCCTGCGGTGGTCCAGCAGATCCACTACCCGTCCGTTACAAGGAGGAACTGAACAAATTTATATATAGTTTTGTTGGAAATTATTTTGCAAAATTTGTAATCTATTAACTTAATTTCCTCCTTATTCTGGGCTAAGGAGTCCAGTAGGCAGTGATTTAAAGCCATCTCTGTATTCACACTTATACAAGGAAGGATGTCAGTCACTTAAGACCACCCACTTGGCTCCTCAACCCAAAAAGAGCAGAATTTACATGAACAAGTTACATCTTCTACTGCATCTTTCTCCAGAACAGGATATCAGCCTGCTCAGCTTCTCCTGCTATAAATCAAGCTGTCTGCATATCAGATAGTATGTTCAATGCGACAGGTTTCCTTTAAGGGAATAGGGATACATTGCAGTTTCCTTCACAATCGCAATGTAGTGAATGGTAACAAAACAGGAAAGTCCCTTTAACCTGACACCATTGACACTAAAGAAAGTCTTATGTTGTCATACTAAAATGTCGATCAATTTACAACAGGTAGCATGAGCAAGCATACTTGAAGTTGAGTAAAGAAGCAAATCTGTTTATAAGGCTATGTCCTAATGCCTTGATAGGGATTTAGCTGAGCCGAATTTATCATTGAACCAGTGTCCTTTGTGCATTTCCATTATCTAATGAGCTAGAATAGCTAGGTTTTCCCACAGACCTATTAAAAGGACAATAACATGCTATCAAAGGCACAGCTGAAGGCTCATGGGCCCTGATGCCAGACTTCAGCTTTGAGCCCCACTACTTTTTAATAATAGGGTCCCTACTTGGTGATATTGGCGTTGTAGTATGCTGTGGAAAATGATCAAATATACCAGAAAAAGAAAAAGGAACTGCACCCAAGTTTGCTTGACACACCTCCATTTACAGGCACTTCCTCGCATGAAAAAATCATACTTGCAATTTAAAAATGCTTTAGAAAATGGTTTTATATTACAACAACCTAAGAGTCAGCTTTACTATATTGTTATTTACTATGCCTGTGCTAGACAGTATATTAGGCTCTGACTTTGGCAGATCCTACTAGGCTTCCCTTCATGGCAGACCTGGAGGCCATGACTTGACCTCCAACTGCTACCGCAACTATCGGCATCCTGCAATCCTGTTTGCAGGATGTAGACGGTTAGATAGAGGAAGCCCCCATCCTCTGCCCTGCAACTAGATGTCATGATCACTGTTGACTGTGGCACCTAAAGGCTAAATGGTCAGGATCAGAGCTAGCACTATGCAGGTAGTGCTGCACTACGCTGATCATTGCATGGCTGGGTCTTTGTGACCCATCAGTGCAGCAAGGAGAATCTGTGTCCTATCTTGGCTGAGGGGCCCGATCATAAGCACGACCGTTACGACCCTTATAGCTACACTACTGCACGCTATGCAAAATGACCGAATTCAGCTTTATTCTGTCGCCAAACTCAATGCAGTGTCCTGAATACCATTGATGGCATCATATACAGTCACAAAATGTAAATTTAAAGGATATAAAGAAATATGGAGAAAGAGACCAATAAAGCGGTTCTGGACTTAGATACAATACCGGATTAGTAGTATGTCTGTATGCTACTATACCATGCACTGCAGCACCTTGAATCTAATGATTGGTGGTTGTACCAATCATACATTAGTGAAATTCCCTAAATGTATTTCATCAATCATTAAAATTATGAATTCCAATTTAATAGGTTATTTTATTATACAATTTTTTTTTTTTTTGAAGCGGTATCCATGAACGGGAACTTTATGTCTGCAACTACATAATATCCAATGAACAGAGGTTTATTGGTCTGGGTCTGCAGTGAATTTATTTAGTAAAACAAAGTTGAATGTGAATAATGAAAATGAACAAGTGTACGTGATTGCTGACCCCTAATTAATTACCAAATGTGTAAAAACACAGCACAATTATACATTGAGTGGTCATTATAAACCAGGAACTGCAGTAATGCAAAGAAATGAGATGAGATAGATAAATGAATTTATATTTGTATAATCATAAATTAGCTGCTGCAGACATTTCTGGGCCAGTAATTCATCATAGGTTTTAGGAAACAAGTAGTCTTACATAGTGAAAAATGCTGTAGAAAATTTAGTTAAGAAAAAAGTAAAGATGTACATATTAATTAAAATGTGATTTTAAGAAACCAACAGGAACAATAATAAGTGAGGGTACCCAACGATATAATCAGCAATTTCATTGTGTTACAGTAAGAAGTCATTTATTATACCTGGAACATCTGATGTATGCTCAAAGGTCTCATGTAGAAAATATATCATGGCTCCATACAACTGTCGAGTTGTGCAGAACTTAATATGGAACCCATACACTTCCACAATGGCCTCATGTAACTTCATATTTCTCTAACTTTATGACATAATAGTTAGGAAAAGAGAAAAGGCTTTTTCCATGTTAAAAAATATGTTCTGTCAAATTTGCTGTGTTGAATCAACTTGTAACATGGAGCCAGACAGAGAACTATATGGCAGGATATCCTGCAGGAAATTCCATGTCTTTGTACAGTACCATGCACATGGTTATAACAGGTGCCTCAGGGCACATAGGGACGTTATGGTGTGGAAAAAACCATAATCAACCAATGTGAAAACACTTTATTGTCTACACTCGCTTCCGTCTCCTCTATTTCATGTCACTACCTGGACATTTTACACTTTGACCATGAAAGCTCCTTGGTTTATGTTGTTTCTTCACTATCTGCACCTCTAGAGCTTTAATATAGAACCTACATCAGTTACTTTCCAAACCAATCTAAGTCTGATTGGTGCCAATGGAGGAAAAACTACATACTTTATATGCAGGGTTTCCACCTGGCTGTTATTCCACCGGCCCAGTCAGTATCATGTAAAAGCCAGTTCAGGTATTTAATTTGTAATGGCACTATTCATGATATATATGTATCCATGTCCATCGGTATATATATATACAATATGTGAATGTATGAGTGTGTGTAACTTATATATAGAGCGGTTTGCAAAATCATTCATACTGCTTGAACTGTTCATCATTTTTAAATGTTGCAGTCACAAACCTAAATATATTTTATTGATATTTTATGTGACAGAGCAACACAAAGTAGCAAGTATTAGTGAAGTGTAAAGAAAATTACATGTGCTTTTCCAAATTTTTTCTTCGGAAAAAACTGAAAAGTGTGGCGTGCATATTATTCTGCCACCGATGTACGTTAGAGAGGTCCATGAAGGGTTGTGACAAGTCTCTGCACAAGCGTATAGTAGAGAGTGAACTTGCTATATTAATCCCTTTGCAAAGCTTGTGGAGATCCAGTAAGGAGGATGCAATGGATGTGCCTTCAGGATAGTTTATTCATTGTACCTTGAAATAACACGCAGGAGGTTACTATATATGTGGTCAAAATGAATTTTCCTCTCATCTCTATGTAAGCAGGTCTGGACAAGATGGAGTCATAACTACAGTGAGGCAAGACAGCATGTGACTTCACAAAAGAGGAGGAGGAAGATGCAGCAAAGGAGCATGGGAAATATATATCCAACATAACCATAAAAATTATTGCAAACAATGGCCACGGGGGGGCAGCAAACACATGAAACATTGCATATAATAACAGGAATACACATGTAATATGAATGGCGGCAATTGGAATCCATAGCTGGGACAGCACACATATGTATTCAGCTCCTACTACTTTGTAGGACCACATTTAGCATCAATGACAACTGCAGTCTTTTTGGGGATGTCTCTACCAGCTTTGCACATCTAGAGGCTGGAATTTTTGGCCATTCTTCTTTGCAGAATGGCTTTAGCTCAGTCAGATTGGTTGGTGAACATTTGTGAACATCGATTTTCAAGTCCTGCCCCAGATTCTCAATGGGATATGGGTCTGGACTGTGACTGGAACAGTTTAACACATGAATATGCTTTGGTTTAAACCATTCCATTGTAGCTTTAGCTGTATAATTAGGGTCATTGTCCTGCTGGAGGGTGAAACATCAATAAAATACATATACGTTTGTGGCTGTAATGTTTAAAAATTAGGAACAGTCCAAGGCGTATGAATATTTTTGAAGCTCACGGCATATATTGTAAAAAATCTCTTTATAATAGATACAATATTACTGTAATTGATTCGGGGGCAAACATTATATGTTGAAGTCATTAAATGTTTAGCCATAACGCAATGGAAAATGGCAATTGGTTCTGAAGCCCCAAAATGTCATCAACATAATATAAAATAAAGATTACAGAAAATGAAGCAGATAACTAATACAGATAAAGCAAGTCCTTACATATAACATCAAAAAGAGCTCCTGGAAGCTGGAAAGCACTTTCTCTATTAAGTCATGTACTTTATACACAATGTACCAGTAAAAAAGAAAATGGGGCCCTTACCTGGTGCCCAATGGAGCCGCTCAACCTGGCACATATAAGAGCAGTACATGACATGTAGTACTGCACTGTAGAGAGGCGCTACTTAACCACCAATCACTGCATGCACCTCACTAATACATGTGAGAGCAGTACAGGGCATGTAGTACCACACTGTATTGTAGAGAGGTGCTATAGACCACCAATCACTGCATGCACTTTACTAATACATGCAAGATAAGTACATGATATGTAGTACCACACTGTACTGTAGACAGAAACTACAAGATTGCCAATCACTGCATGGACCTCACTAAAACAGAGGTTTTACTAGTAAAATGTTCATGATGTTCCAATAATCGCATAAACCGCAGTTCAACAGTATCTATGACATTGTATGCTGAGTTTCAAAATATACTTTCCCAGGAAAGATCATTGTACGGTAACAATATTGTATCCTGAGGCCATTGTAGCTTTAGAATGCATAGAATGTTTCTTACAGAAATAGTCCTGATAATAATGAAGTAGGGTATTATTCAGAAACTGGTTGGTTTAATTTGGGTACTTTCAGACAGGGCGGATGTTCTTTGGATTTTCTGTAGCGGATTTGCATGAGGAAAATTGACAGGTTATTACAGTAGAAACAATGTGAAAAAGATATTAAGAAATCTTATTCACATTCTACAGAGAATCCACCGAGTCATGCATTGCGAACTTTAAATCGGCAACATGTCAATTTATGTTGCATAGAAATAGCAGATTTGTTTGCTGATATTCCCCATAAAATGCAATTGAAACCAATGACTGCAACAAAACAAGTGTGGTGGAGTCTGCTGTGGATTACCGACATTTCCATGACAAAATCCACAAATTAATAGGCAATGACATATCACTCCCCATTTACACAGGACAGTATTTTTGGGAAATAAAGATGGCAACTCTACATACATGCAGATTTCCTTTACTTCAGACACTGTAGTAAAGAGAGACACATCTATTATGGCAATGGCGCCAGTACTCTGGCACAATTTGCATAAAACATGCTGGTGTACATGCTTTACATCACATTTATAATGTGTTTTATATAGTTTCTAGACACTTCAGTGCCTCATTTGACAAAAGGGGTATAGCTTTAGCAGAAGAGGCATGGTTTGGTATCAAACGTTCACAGCTTAGCATGTGACATCATACGGCAAAGAAATGCGGCAACATTTTGGCACAATAAGTTGCATAAAATAAGCCAACCAATAAAAGGTGTAAACTCAGGCTACATAGTCTTAACATGTGGCAGATTTATCAGCACTATTACACTGTCTAAGTATTAAGCAGTATTGATACATTTGCTCCAGTGTGTTCCAAATATTAGACCCTTATTCATGTTGTTATTCACCTTACCTGCTTTCAGCACCTTGTGCCAGTGAGTGTCCACAGATACTGCTCAAGGCTAAAAGTAAATTTCTTTCCTCCCAGTTCAGCTGCTGATCTTTACTCTGGCCCTGCTGGTTCGGACCTCAGCTATTGCTGCTCCAGTTGCACAACAGCATCAGGTTGTTGCAGTCCTGCTGGCAAACTACTGAGAGGGGAAGCATCCTGCCATGACATCCTACTCTAGCTGATGGTTTGTGTGCTGTGCTTCTGCCATTGCATTTCACTCCTGAAATTCATCCTGATCTTGACCCTTGCCTTGTTTCTCACCCAGCTGCTAGTCTATCAGTTCAGCAGTCTGGTGGGCTTTTGTTCTATTATGGCTTTTAATCGGGGTTTCTGTAGGGAATACGTTTCCCTTTTTCATTCTTTATTTTTTGTTTTCCTGGAAGGGTTCTTCTGATGTTGACCCTTAGCTCCTTTTTGACTACACTATGGCCCCCTATCAGCTTTTTCCCTGCCCAAAAAATTTCGGGTTCTGGGGGGAAAAAAGCTTTGGGTTTATTTTTCAAAAAAAGTCCCCCTTTCCCTTGCGGGGGTTTAAAGGGGGAAAGGACCAAAAATTTCCCCCTAACCCCTGGGGAAAAACCTAGCTAATTATTTTTTAAATTTTTGGTAAATCCCAAAATTCTGATTTAAAACTAAAAACGCACAAAAAAACTGAACTTTTTCACTTTCGTTGCTTTCCTCAATCATCTCACACATCCACAACTGCTTCCCTTAAATGGCCCCCAAGAGAGCAAAAAATTGACACCTTTTTATCAAAATTTTCCCCAATTGTGATTTTAAAACAGCCCTTAAAATTGTTGTTCAGGGTTTTCAGACTAAGCCTCGAAGATGATTTCTGGGCCCACCTTTGCAAATTTGGGGTGTCCCTAACCCGGGGGTGAATTTTTAAGGCCTCGTTCCCGGGGTTTATTCCCAAGCGTGATTGGGGGGACGGTTTTTTCGCCCCTGCAATTACGCCGGCTCCCGGGGCAAAACGGGAGGGCCGGGGGGGCCGGCAGCTCCCCGGGCCCCCATAGCCTGTCATTATTTTACGGTGCGTACCCGCCTTTAAATAATTAAACAGGCCCCTTTTCTCCCCACCCCCCCGGATTGGCGAGTGGGGGGGGAGAGAGGGGAATCCAAGTTCTCTTTGAAAAAACTGTGGTTTCCCGTAGTTCGGGGGAAAAATTTGGAGCGTACTGAGCGAAAATTAGGGCGCGCATTTGGGCCCTCCAACCCAAGCCCCCAAAAAAGGGCCGTGTGAAGGGAGGCCCTAAGGAAAACCCAATTTTTCCCACCAGAGCCCCCTTTAAAAAACGGGTTGGCTTTGCTATGGGGGACTGGGAGGTGGGTTTATCCCTGACATGGGGTCCTTGGGGTGACAGTTTACGTGTAGACCTGTTTTTGGGTCCCAAAAGATCGCTTTGGCAGAGGTGTAGTGGGGAAACAGGCAAAAATCGGGGTTGGCAGCAAATTGGGAGTGACGTTCGGGCTGAAAGCCCGGCAGGTGGGCGGGACACGGCTTTGGTCGGAAAACTTTAGCGGGGAGGTTGGGTAACGAAAGGAAATCAGGAACATACACACGGGGCTGGCTAAAATTTAGGTTTTGAACATCAATAACGGGGGCGGGGAATGCGGGGAAAGAGCGTGCTGGACCGGGGGTGCTTTCCCGTTACACGTTTTGTAGTCCCTTTTTAGTAGGCTTAAAACCCCCACAATTGGAGGCCTTTTATTTAAATTTAAAAACAGTAGCTTACGTCCTGCACTGCCTCCTCTTCCCCCAAAACCTCTGGTATTCTTTCCCCTCTTTTTACTATCTAAATGTTTTTTTCAGTTTTATTCTTATTTCATAAAAACTTTTTTATTTTTTTGTAATACTTCATTCCTCTTTGAAGCATGCTTTTGACTAAGAAAAAAATGTATATATGTTGTTGGCTCACCCTTCATCTGTTGCTGTTTAAAGAAAGTGCGGGCCTTTGGATCTGTGGTTCTCCATCCATGGGACTCGTTCCCCCTGGCTTTTGTGTTGTAGAAAACAGCTTCCCTTTCAATACCAATGATCCAAAAATTTTAAAATTTTTTCGGTAAAACCATGTATTTTTTTATTGTATAACCCATATAAAAAAAGAAAAAAAAATTTCATCATCATTTAAAAAAATTTAAACAGGGCCTTGAATGTTTACTTTAAAGCCATGGGTCTTGTTAACAGCTGTTTGTCCTCTGGGGGTGTGGCTACAGAAATTTATACCCTGCAAGATACCCTTTCAATAAAAAACAGGGTAAAAACAAAACACGCAGTTGTTACCCCAAATGCAAGAGAAATTAAAAGCTTTCGTTTAGCTTGTATGTGAAAATGAAAAAAATTTTTGCTTGTATATAGATTTTTTAAAACCCCATACAATTAATTAATTTACTCCCTAAAAAAAATTGGGAAAAAAAAATATATATTTTTCAAATATGAATTTAACTGTGGGTTTTAAATATATACCTTAAACATCACCCCCCAAAATTTCCCCGATATTATACAGGTTTTTCCCAAAAAACATATGAAATATTAAATAATGATCTCTTTTAAAGGAAAAAAAAAGGATATGAAAAAAAAAGGTTTCCAATATTATTATAACTTTTTTACTGGGAAAAATAATAATTATTATTTTTTTTGTTTTAAAGCCTTTGATTCCGGGGCCCGCTGTACATTAAAAAAGGGAGGTTACTTTCTAACTTTGGTCAAAAAAGTACAATGAAAAACGGGGCGGGATTTTATGTTTTGGCACAGGGGGGAAAAAGGAAGGGGGGGTTTCTGCCCGAGGGCCCTTTTCAATTACAGTGGGGGAGGAAAGGGGACAGAAGATGAGGAGAAGACATAAAATTTGGGGTTTAAGCACAGTGGTTGCAAAGGTTATTGTGGGGTTATAGGCAGTCCTGAAGAGAGGGGTTTTTTCAGGTTGCTTTTGAACCTGATGAAGGTGGGGGGAGACTTTAAATGTTTTGGGGGCAGTGAGTTCCAGAGTGTGGGTGAAGCAGGGGGTTTTGAAGTTTTGGAAAAGGTTATATGAGGACCCGGGACAGGGAAAAGCAAAGAAGAAGGTCCTGTGGGAGCGGAGATTGGGGTGGGGGGAGATATCTGGAGTTTAAAGGGCCCGAGATGTATGGAGGGGAGAGGGTTAATGGGACCCTTTGGGCGGTCATGGTTAGTAATTTGAAATAAAATAATAAGGCAAAAATTAATAAGTTAAGTTTTATATAATTTTTAATATATTTAAATTTTATATATCTATATATATATTTTCTATATATATTTTTATATATTTATATTTATATATATATTTATATATATATATATATAATATATATATAAAGTATGTGTTTTTTTTCCCCTAAAATAAACCCCCCGTTTTCCTAAGAATGGATAAAGTATTTAATAAATATACTATAAGTCGCTTCTATAATTAAACCCAACTGTAAAATCCAATGGGCCTCATGTTGTCAGATTTTTTCTTCTCCCAATTGCCTCCTCTATAGGGTTTCTTTATGTGTTCAAAACCACAGAAATTAAAAGTTTCCACTGATCCTGCATGATATTTTACAAAATTTCAAACAGCACCCGACATTTGCAGAGATTCTTTTTTAATGCTTACTAGGTGTTCTGCTAAGCGCATTTTTATTCTCCTAAAATTTTGTTTCCCCAACATTTTTTTTTCATTCAAGACAAATGGTATGGTTGATTGCATTTAAGAAATTTTTATTGGAAAAATTTTTTTTTTTTTAGTGTATAAAACAAAAATTTTTTTTTTTTTTTTTTCAAAATTTAATTTGCAGCGGTTGCATGTAAAAAAAAAACCCTTTTTGAGATGCCATATTTTATGTTGTATTTTACTTATAAACACAATGGAAGAAAGGCCCCTTTCCTTGGTCAAACTCTTTTGGGTATGCATGTCAAATGCTTTGAGAATTTTTGGGCCGAACTAGGGGGTGGGTGAAATATGGGGAGATGTTTATAAAAAAAATATCATAATCCCTACTGTATTTGGTGGAAAGGACCAACCTATATTTTTTGAGATTTTTATTGTTTTTCAGTGACCAATTGTTTTTGTATTTTAGTTTACAGTCTAGGCTTACAGTCTCTGCACTGCTCTCCTTTTCCACCTAACCTCTGCTTTATATTCCCGCATATACTATCTGAACTGTTTTTTTCAGCTTTTATTTCTTAGATTATTTTATCTTTTTAATACTTATTTCCTCTTTGAAGCATGCTTTTGTCTACCCAATCCTGAAGTAGCCTATTCCTGACCCACCTATAGTCACTCTTTCTTTTGACTGTGGCTTCAAATTACTCTTTACCCCCCTCACGTCCTATTTCTGGTTTTAAACCATCAAGGGGTGTGATAGGTGTGATCCCACCTTGTGTATCTGTAACTATTTTTGGAATATGTTCCTGAACGTCTCTGTATAAAATGGAGTATAACTGTGTACTACTCATTCTGTCCTAGGGGTTTGAAAATAAGAACTTTAATGAACGAACAGAGGTGTGTACAAGTGCAGCCTGCTCACTGTTCTGAGATTATAACGTTTCTAAGTGGGGGGCAGCATCATTCACTTAAAAGTATATCCATGTTTACCATGAATGAGTGAGATGGGAATACCTCTTTAAGATACTGCTGCTTTTCCCCCACCCCCACTGTTTTAGTGAGACCCTGTGGCGGTTACCCCTTCTTTTCTTTTTTCTCCCAGCGTTGGTTTTTTTAGTATTGCAGCTACTGATTGGCTGCAGTGGTTACATGGCATTAGATAACATCACTGCTCAGAAGTGTTTGAGTGTGGGCACTGATGTCAGGCAATGGCAAGTGACTACTCGTCACACAAGTCAATTTTGGCAACCCGGGAAAAAAAAAAAAAAAATTTGGGGATCTGCTATCAGTATCATAGCTGCATCAGCAGTGAGTGACAAGATGACGATGAGTTTTTTTTTTCGTATTTTTTTTACTGCAGCGTTTTACAGATATAAAAGAAAAAAAAGAAACCCTTTAAGAAAAAAATGTTTCTATTTTTCTACAAAAGGGGAAATTTTGGGGGAATTTAAAAGGGGGGAGGGATTCACCTGTTCAGGATCCACATCTCTTCGCCAGAGTGGAGAACGGTTACAAATAATGTCTCTCTCGCTCCCTTTTGGAATTAAGGCCCCCGTCCTAAAATTAAATTTATGTTTTCCCTTGTGGGGGCACTGCGGGTAAATTACACACATACGCCCGATTTTCCCACATATTTCAGCTGTCTCCTGTGGTACCCGGCAGGGGGGCAATTTGTGATCTGCTTATTGTTATTGTACCCTTCGAACATGTAGTGATTGTCCCATACAGAGAACTCTTTTAAGTTATTCCTGGTTACCATCATTTGGTCTTTTTGTTGTGTTGTCAAATTAACTGCCTTGATGGCTCATTTATAGCCCCTTTTTTATTGGTCCCCTCACAAAAAAGCAGTTTTACCT
>JAODAL010081543.1:0-11873 GCA_025379985.1 Phyllomedusa bahiana | reverse complement strand
CTCCTTGCAGATCTCTTACACCCATACCTGCTGATTGTCTCCTCTGTGGTGGATGGGGGTCTTCCAGCAAAACTATTCAACGTGTCACCTGGCTAGAAATGTCCAACATTGGTTGGAAGAGCAGGAACAAGACTCCCAAGCACTACCCTGGCTCCTAATTCCCCAGATCCCATCTGAGGGATCAAATAAATATTTCCTTCACTGTATAACCAGACATCCTGCTTGGACAGTGTCATTGTTTTTCACGACCCACTATCACCAATACCCTTCAAACAGGAACAGATTAGAATAGGGAATAGCAGAGCTCTCTGTTGTGTCTTATCAGCAGGACAGGAGCTTCTTACTCTGTGATCTTATCTTTCTGCTGAGAAAATCTTTATACAGGTGTTCCAGGACTTTGAAAAACTCATTTGTCCGGTGGGGCATGATTAAAATTAGAAAAAAGAGGCATAAAAAGAGGCATAAAAAGAGGCATACTCACCTCCTGTTCTGTCCCGGTGATTGTCCCTTTTATCTTTGTTGTACAGTGAACGTTCATCTTTCATGTGCTATATAAACCAATCACAGGCCACAGTGGTCACATGCACATGAAGTTATTGCCTGTGATTGGCTGCACATAGAACATGAACGATGACATTCACTAAACAGCAAGGATGAACCAGACGGTCACTGGGACAGAACAGGAGCGTCAAGGAGGTATGTATGCCTCTTTTTAATCATGCCCCATTGGACAAAAGAGCTTTTCAAAGTCTCAGAACACCCCTTTAATCTCTAGAGTTAATGACCTCACAGTACCATCCTATCAGGTCTGCAGAGCACATTTATGTGTCATTACTGTACATCAAAGATAACAGTAACTCAGCAGCTTAAGTTGCAGAGGTGGAACCAAACCTGTTTTACCACAGACACCAGTGGCTCCTGAGTCACCTCATTGATTCCATGGGGTCTGTCTGGTTTCTTCTGCAGTGTCCGCTGGTTAGCCGAAAAAATAGCACAGCTTGCCGTAACATTTTTCCATGATTCCCAACATAATTTGCAGCAGCCGTCCAGAACAGAACTCAATGCAGATGTAAACAGCCACGCCTAACTTATTCTCTCTCACAAGAAGCTTCCTCTCATGACAAATACAGCTATGCTAGCTCACATTTACAGCCAGACAGCCTGCTCGGAAACTGTACTTTTTTTCCACAACCTCTCCATCACCAATATCCCTGTAACCAGGGCTGTGGAGTCGGCAAGCAGAAGCCCCAACTCCAACTCCTCAATTTCCCAAACCTCCGACTCCGACTTCTGTCTCCCTCATACACGGCGCATGTCTCAGTAATGACTTTACTGTAGTAAAATGGTGACATCGGGCTTTTTATCACCTTATGATACAATAATCAAGCTATTTAGGTAGAAGAGTCACTGACAAGCAAAAGGGTAACAATGTTTAGATCCTTTGACTCAGGCTCCACATCTCAACATCCACTACAGCTTTGTACATGAGGCTCCTATCATGTTATAGACAACCCTCTCACCGATCTTATACATACATTTGACCCAGCAAGTATTTAGCATCTGCTTAGTTCTGCAGATTCTTTCCTGTAAACTGCTTTGTTTACTGTTTGCTCCTAAAAATCAAATGTTAATTGTATTATTTTGTTAGTATTTGGTGACTCCCCTTTGGCTTTCAGCTCTGCCTGGATCCTTCTGGGCTCTGGATCCGATTCAAGCAGGTCTTGACCATAAACTGATCCCCGGTCTCTTCTCCACGTCCCCAATGTTGGTGCAGACTGAACTGGGTGTGAATCCAGCTTTGTCTTACCCTCTCCCCACAAGTGTTGGATTGAGTTGGGGTCTGGGGACTGTGGAGGCCGATCCAGCAACTCCACCTCATTGTCACTGACCCCTTCCTTCTCCAACCGTGGAGTCTGCTCCAGGTCGTTGTCCTGCTGGACACTATGTCGTCCTCTTTATCCCCATAGTCCTCAAGTGTCTGAAGTATTTCATCTTGTTAGGACCTCACATAGAATCTCAGCATTGAGTTCACCATCCATCTTGGTCAAGTCTCCACATCTTTGGCTGTGACCCCTCCCTATATCTTCAGGCTTCCTCCCGATTCCTGACAAAATTCCTACATCTATCGCATACCGTTTAGCCCTTCTTCTCCTTGGTTCTTCAGATTCCCCCCATCAGAGCCCCGGTCTATCCCGGTCTATTGACTTCCATTCTCCGCTCCGTTCACCGCTTCTTCTTGGTTTCTTTCCCATCCCCCCACTCAGAGCCCGGTCTATTGAATTTTCATCTCTGCCCGTTCACCGTTCTCCTTGGTCTTCCATTCCCCCATCACAGCCGCGGTCTTTTGAATTTCACCTCTCGCTCCGTTCACCCTTCTCCCTTGGTTCTTCCCATTCCCCCCATAGAGCGGTCTTTTGCAATTTCATCTCTCGCCCCGTTACCCTTCTCCCTTGGTTCTTCCCATTCCCCATACAGAGCACGTCTATTGACTTTCATCTCTCGCTATGTTCACTCCCTTCTCCCTTGGTTCTTCCCATCACACCCCATCAGAGCCGGCGTCTATTGACTTTCATCCTCTCGCTCCTTCTCCCTTGGTTCTTTGCCCATTCCAACCCATCAGAGTCCGGTCTATTGACTTTCATCTCTCTCGCCTGTTAGGCCCTTCTCCCTTCGTTTTTCCCATTCCCTCCATCAAAGCCGGTCTATTGACTTTTCATCTCTTGCCTTCCGTTCGCCCCTTCTCCTTGTTCTTCCCATTCCCCCCATCAGAGCCCGGTCTATTGAATTTATCTCTCGCCCAGTTACCCTTTCTCCCTTGATTCTTTCCATTAACTCATCAGAGCGCCGGTTATTGACTTATCATCTCTCGCTCGTTAGCCCTTCTCCCTTGGTTCTTCCATTCCTCCATCAGGAGCGGTCTATTGAATTTCATCTCCGCCCTGTTGCTCTTCTCCCTTGGTTCTTCCAATCCCATCAGAGCACCGGTCTATTGACGCTTTCATTCTCTTCGCTCCATGCTCTTCTCCCTTTCATTTCTTCTCATTCCCCCCATCAGAGCCCGGTATATTGACTATCATCTCTCGCTCCGTTCCACCCCTTCTCCCTTGTTTCTTCCAATTCCCCCCATCAGAGCCCGGTTCTATTGACTTTCATCTCTTGCTGCGTTTCGCCCTTCTCCTTGGTTTTCCCTTCCCCCATCAGAGCCGGTCTTTTGGACTTTCTTCTCTTGCTCCGTCTCGCCCCCTTCTCCCTTGGTTCTTCCATTTCGCCCATCAGAGCCCGGTCTAATGATTTTCATCTCTTGCTCCGTTCGCCCTTCTCCCTTGGTTCTTACATTCCCCATCAGAGCCTGGTTATTGACTTTTCATCTCTGCTCCCTTCTCCCTTGGTTCTGCCATTCCCCCCATCCGGAGCCGGTCTATTGACCTTCATCTCTGGCTCCGTTCGTCCCTTCTCCTTGGTTCTTCCCATTCCCCCAAATCAGAGCCCGGTATTATGACTTTCATCTCTCACTGCCGTTCGCCCCTTCTCCCTTGGTTCTTCCCATTCCCCCCATCAGAACCCGGTCTATTGACTTTCGTCTCTTTGCTCCAAATCCCCTCTCTCCAATCTTCCATTTTTCATCCTTTTCTGAAAACTCTTTGCTGACACTTCTTACGAGGAGACTGAAGGTCGCCGGCTTCTCCCTTTTTTCGGGCACTCATTCCGACCTGTGTGAGCGCCCTGGTGCTTGCAATGGACGTCTGTGATCTCACTGTTTCGAAGCCTACGAGACGCCTCCACTGCTGTGGCTTCGCGGCCGAACTGTTTGATCGTGTGCCATGAAGCGACTTGTTTGGCTCTGATAATTTCCAATGATGTCACTCTTGGCTTTATGACTTCATTTCATATTCTTCCCGGTCCAGGGCCTCACATGATGCTGTTTCGGGCCATTTCTTGGCCCAGACGAGGGATATCGATGAGGTGGATGATGCTGCTTTCTCTCTTGTTGGGGAATCTTCTTCAAGGCGGGCTGGTCAGTGGACCTTTCTCTGGAAAATCAACCTAATAAACACCCTGAGCTCTTAGGGAGGTGAGCCAGGTTGTAATTTTGTAGTAACAATAAGAAAAGAATGTCCAGACACAGGAGCAAAACAGAAAATAGCAATGCAGTTACAGGAAAGAATTGCAGAAATAAAAGATGCTAAATGTTGAAGGTCAAAGTTATGTATGAGCCAAGAGGATTGTATATAATAATGAATGGATGGTTGAGATATGGAGCGGGGAAAAGTCACAAGTTTCAAAACATTGCTACCTTTTGCTTGTCAGTGTTAAAATATTTTATTGGATGTGACTTTAGAACACAAAAATTAGATAAATATGCAAAACACTGCGGGAACTATTCGTGGGAGTACTCTGAATTTAGTTCTGAGAAATAGTATTGCCTCTCAGATCCGGCATACGTGGACCTCACATTGATTTCATTATTTCCATGGCTAGAGAGACGGCCTCTCTACTATAACTTGGGTTGGGGGCAAAGCGGGTGACACAGGCGGCAACATCTCTAACAATGGTAGGGTATTTAAAGGATTGCCTCAGCCACAGGTCAGGTCTGATGGAATGGTTAAACTCTTCTACTTCCTTGAAAGGCTAGGTGAAAAATTTTGCTGAATCTGTTTGCCCTGGGAGCGGAATCTTTTCCCCTGGGGCAGCGCTTTGACTGTCCATGTCATCACATTACACTCCTAATGTGGAGGACGGTGAAGATATGGGTAGCAGCGCACCAGCCGCACCCAATTCCTCTTGCTCTTTACACTGCATCGAACTAACTGGACCAACTAATTATATATTTTGGCAGTCGAAGTTGGTCCATTTTATAACGACTCCGACCCCACGACTCCGACTCCACAGCCCTGGCTGTAACTGCACAGCTAGGAATAGGAGCTATCAGAACTGAAATGTCAGTCACTGCTGTAGACTCACCCACAGCCTGAACAGGAAGTGGGAGTCTGATGCTATAGAACCACCCCCAGTCTGAACAGTAAGTGGTAGCCTAAAGCTGTAGAACCACCCACAGCCTGATCAGGAAGTGGAAGTCTGAAACTGTAGAACCACCCATTGTCTGAACAGTTAATGGGGCCTGAGAGGCTGCAAAGAGAGAAATAGGCAGATTGGATGACCACTATAACAGGACCTATAGGATTGTGGTGGATTCGTTTTTGTAGTGCTTCATAATGGAATATTCAGTAACTTGTAGGAGTACAATGCCCTTCCCTCTCACTGCTCTAGGACGAGTGTCTGTGTCCGGCCCGATTCATTGGTGGTCACTACATGACTTGGCTTTGGCTTGACATTTACACACTTCTAATCTACACAACGTTAAATACAATTTATCCCCAAACACAATAAACCTGGATTATTTCCGCTCTTTTTGTTAAATTCCTTTAACTTCTTCCCCGTTAACCAGCCATGGTATTGTACAATGTATGTAATGCACGTACACGCCGCCCCTGTATACATCACAATTGTGTCTCCGGCGAGTGGAGATGCTGAAGAAACTCTTTTGTTATCGTCCCCATGAAGCCAAAGACAAAGTACCTACAAAATGCAGATTCACAGGAGGAGATGAGATTTAAAGGGAAGATTGGACGACCACCTGGCGGCAATTATCCTGATCCATATCCCAGGCAGGCGCGGCCGTTCTGGAAGACTGGGGGATGCAGCCATCTCTTTACATGGTCCTCGCTGTAACTCTCTCTCAGGAGAACATGCAGGTTGCTCATAAAAGTTTAAGTATCGGGAGGGGGGCAACCACGGCGATCTTCAAAGTGACGGCAAAATGTGCTTCTTACATGAGCAGTGTGATGGGAGCGCCTGCTTAGTGCAAGCGTGAGGCTGTGGTGCTCATATCTCTGCTATGAGACCGGAATGTGAATACGGCCGAAAATTGAATAGTCCACTATTTTTTTCTCTCAAGCGCGTTTAATTAATTACAGGTGTTGTGTGAAACTATGTCTACGTCACTGCTCCCCGAGACCGGACTTACATGAATCTCAAACAATTGCACATTATATTTCCATTTTGTCTTCTGTGACAATTTTACAAGGTAATTGACAATGTACATTCACCTCTACAGCAACAATACGTAGTCATTGTGGAAAATGTAGCTTCACTGAGAGAGTATTGTGGACCTGCTGCGCCGGGAGAGGGAGGAGGGACTGATCTGTCTCCAAAACTTATTGTCAGTGGTGTGATCTTCTGTTAGGATATGTTCACACGACTTATTTTGGCGTGCATTTTGCTGCATATTGTGCGCTGCAATTACGGTAATTCATAGCTGTCATAGAGAGCTATGCATTACGCGTCATCTCCCTGCACGTACAATACGATCGTATTGTACACGGGGTGAGATAAGTGATATGTCAATTGTTAGTGGCGAATACGTGCCAATAACAATGCATGTCTATGGGTCCGGCCCCCACGTGCTTTGGAAAGACGTGCTGATCAGCGCATCGCCCCAAAACACACCAGCGTACGCGCCGCAATGCACCGTGTGCACAAACCCTTAGGGTATGTTCACACGGCTTATTTGGGTGCTGTTTTGGCACAGTTTTTGGAATGTTTACGCCCCCAAAACAACATTCATATACGCCTCAAACCGCGTCTCAGTTAATTTAATTGATTCCTATGTAAAACCTCGTTGTAGTTCACACGCGATGAGGTTTTCATGTACTTATTTGGAAGCGCTAAAAGAGAAGTGTCATGTCAATTTTTGAAGCGTGTTTTAAGCGCGTTTTTTTATGCGTTTTTGGAGTGTTTTTCAGCACATTTTTTTTCCTGGCTATAAAATTGTATGGGTAAAAACAGTGTTGAAAACCTTGCCCAAAACCCTGTCAAAGAACGTGGTGAGAAACACCTCTAAAACCTCTTCTCAAGAAGTGTGTTTCAGACAAGGTTTTGATGCTGTTTTTTGAGCGGAAACGCTCTGAAAACCGCTTCAAAAACAGTGTCAAAATCAGCCGTGTGAACATAGCCTTATGGAGCTCAGTCTATCTATAATGGCAATGGTGAGAGTGAGATGACCGCACACACTGCCCGTGTGTGCGCCACCCAAACTGAAGAATGACAGCCATGCGTCACCTCCACGGTCAGTGTGGAAACTACAGGATTTTCAGATGTCCTTTAATATGATTTGAATCACTAAAAAAAAATCTAAAATTCTATACCCTAAATAACAAAATATTTTTTTATTTTTTTGTGGAGCTTTATTATTTTCACCTCACCAGAGCCATAACTTTTTTTTGTTTTTCTCATGGACTTTAACACATTAGCAAATGGGCTGAACTGGATGGACGTATGTCTTTTTTCGGCCTGACAAACTATGTAACTATGTAACCTAGCCGTAGGAGGACTTGTTTTTTGTGTGTTGTAGTTTTTAGTCCTAAATATAGTAATGTCCAGCTCAGCACAGTTGGTTTATTTATGCTGGGAATCCTCGCTTTGCCTGCGTGGTCCGTGCTGGCTTCATTCATCAGGGGCGAGCTGGTTTTTCCACTTTTCTTCTGTTGTAGTTTTTAATGGTGCTCTTCAAATCACCGTATATTCTTTTGGAAAGACCCAACAATTGGTTCTGTGGGATGAAATTGGAAAAAAAAAATGCAATATCCAAATGTTGTAGGTGGATTTGTTTTACTCCTTAACTCATTGAGTATAACTATTACTGTTGCTGTTGGGGTGTCAGCATTCTCATTACAATGGCATTGCAATGAAATACAGCACCGTGTCTATGCCCCCTCCATTGACAAGCGATAGTCTCAGGCCCCCACGTCTAGTGACCAACAAGGGCTTTTAATGGAATAGACAGTCAATTGCTGCGCTGTGAGATTCAGGCTGTGGCCTCCTACATTGTTTACCAATGAAAAAAGAAAGGAGCCTAATCCACCACCAACATAAAACAAATTTCTTTATTTTATGAATATTAAAAACACATAGGGCGACATGTATGATCGGGCTTTTCGCCTGTTTTTGGGAGTAGAACTGCGCCTCCCGGGGCCCGAATCCCCCCTGTCGGTGACGCAGGGATGTGATGTTTTGGCGCAGCGTCGCCACTTTCAGCCGCGCCCCGCATGAAGGGTTGCGGGCAGTGGGCGCGGAGGTGGTGGGCACAGTGTGGCGTTACGGGGCGGGACGTGGCGCGCTCGAAAACTCCGAGGCATGTACGATTGTGGCTCGCCAAAGCGCGGCGCAATGCAGCGCTCGGCAGCTCCGACAGTCACACCTGGTTTATTTTGGTCTAAATGCTCCGGCGGCGGCGAAGTGAAGCAAGAACGTAACATGCGAGGAAGCATACAGAAGATCGCAAGAGAAATCTTGGCGCTCAGCTCTGTGCAGCAGGAGTATGATTCCGAAAAAATCACCTTTATAAAAGCAGAAAACATTATCAGAAAAGAGCTCAACCTCAAAAATAAAAAATATTTTTAAAAAAAACATTCAAAAATTCTAGAACGGCGCTAATATCAAGAATTAGTTATTGGAAATTGCGGGAAATACAGTAATTCAAATTCTGTAAGCTTATTTCATTGGTCGGAGGAAACGGCCAATCTCTGATAGGAGCGAGGGAGTGAACCATCTAAAACCTATGGAGAAGTATTGAACTATTAATTAAAGGCGGGGACAGTCAAAATACAGTAAAAATGCTGAAAAGAGCTGAATGGTTAGAGCTAGCCGGGGGCCTTGCTATCTCAGCCATTCAGGCGCGAGTACTTTCTTCCCATTGTTGTCTATGGTGGATGGGGCACTCTAAAATCTCAGGCTCTCAGCGCCGTGCGGCATTGAGTCATGAATAAAGAATAACATTTTTAGTAGTTGTAAAATATCTTGATAAAGAGCTGAAACTTCTATAGACATAAATCAGTTAAATCCGAACAAACGCGTTGTGTCGCGAGACCTGCGCTACTTCAGGGAATTGCAATAGAGAGAATTTGCCGGGAATTACAGCTAATTTCAAATTGTTACTGCTCTTCTGATTGGTCGGCATAAACAGCAATCGAATAGGTGCGACAGTGGCCCATTACATGCTAGGGAGGAGGAATTGACCAATCAGAATAGGAGCGACAGGGGACCATTATATCCCATGGTGAAATTTTGACCAATTCAATCAGAGGCGGGACAGTTCAAAGACAGTAAAAATACCAGAAAGAAGCTGATTGGCTGAACTAGGCGGGGGCTGTGGCTATCTCAGCCCATTCAGAGCGCGAGCTACATTTTCCCATTTGTAGGGTCTATGGAGAGATGGGCGCAAATGCAATCTCGGGGCTCAGCGACGTTCGGCATGGGTATTAATAAAAAAAATCAGTTTTATTTAAGTGTAAAAACCATTATCAGATAAGAGCTAACAACCTCTCTCTAAAAATTAAAGCAGTTAAATCCTAACAAACGCGTTTGTCGCGAGTCGTGCGATACATAGAAATTGCATAGAGAGAATTGGCGGGAAATCCAGTATTTCAAATTGTTTAAGCTTTCTCATTGGTTCGCCACTAACCCGCAATCAGAATAGGAGCGACAGGGCCATTTATAACCGATGGAGAAGAATTGACCAAATCAGAATAGGATCGACAGTGGCCCCAATTTATAACCTGATTGGTCAATTCTTCTCCCCATAGCTTATAATGGGCTCTTTGCGTCGCTCTATTCTCGATTGCTTGGCTTTCTGCCGACAATGAGAAGAGTCTTACAGAATTTGAATTACTGTATTTCCCGCTATTCTCTATATTGCAATTCCCGATGTAGCGCGCTCTCGGCGACAAACGCGTTGTTCGGATTGAAGGTTTCAGCTCTTTTTTCAGAGATATTTTACAATTAATAAAAATTTAATCTTTTTATTCATTCCCCCCCCCCCCCCCCCCCCCCCCCCCCCCCCCCCCCCCCCCCCCCCCCCCCCCCCCCCCCTTACTCCATGTAGCACGGCCTAGGGTTAGCGCCGAGATTTACTTGCGCCGAATTCTCTACATAGACTATACTTGGAGAAGTAACTCGCGCTCTAATTTGCTGGGATAGCCAAGACCGCCTCGATCAGCCAAACAGCTTTTCAGCATTTTTTACTGTATTTTGAAACTGTTCTCGCCTTTGATTTTGATTGGTTCAAAATTCTCCCATAGGCTTAATGGGTCCCTGATCGCTCTATTCTGAGTGGCCGAGATAGCCAATCCCCGCTAGCACAGCCAATCAGCTCTTTTTCGCATTTTACTGAATTTTGAACTGTCCACCTTTAATTCTGATTGTCATAGTTCTCCATAGGTTTTAATGGGTTCACTGTCGCTCCTATTTGATGGCTGGTTTCAGCGGGACCAATGAGAATAGCTTTCAGAATTTGAATTAGTGGTATTCCAGGCAATTTCCAATATCTAATTCTTGATATTGCGCCGTTCTAGGATTGGAAAGTGATTTTTTTTTTAAATATTTTTTATCTTTGAGGTGAGCTCCCCCTTTTTTCTGATAATGTTATCCGCTTTTATAAGGTGATTTTTCGGAAATCATACTCCATGCCGCCGGGAGCTGAGCGCTAAAATTTCTCTTGCGATTTTCTTATGTTTCCTCGCTTTTTTACTTTTTTGCTTCACTTCCCCCAAAGCCGCCGGAAAATCTTTCCCGATAAAAAAAAACTGGGTCTGCCTGCGGAGTTTCCGAGCCCCTGAAACTGCGCCTCGTTTTGGGCGAGCCCCCGATCGTACATGCCCCCGGAAATTTTCGGGCGTCCCCGGCCCCCCGCCCCAAAACCCGCTTCCCCCCCAAAAAAAACCCCCCCCCCCCCAACCGCCCCCTTTCCCCCGCCCCTTCATGCAGGCGCAGCTAAAAAGGGCAAAACGCGCGCCTAACACCGCATCCCTGCGTCCGACAGGGGGAAATTTGGGCTTTGGGGGGCCCCAGTTTACTCCCCAAAAAACCAAAACCCCAAAAAAAAGCCTTTTCATACATGGGGCCCCTTTAAAATCACATAAAAAAGATCCCCCTAGTTGAATGCCAAAGGTGCATAAAAGTGTCCCAAAATTTTTAAAATAAAAGGGTAATAAACAATTATCCCGTTGCGACCGGCCCGCAAACCCCCTTGCGGGCGCCGGGCAGCTCTGGGGCCCCCCTCCCCGGACGAGTTGCCGCCGTTTCCCCCTTGTCGGGCGGCCGGGGGCCCCCTCGCCCTCCGGGGTGCCCGTACTAACCCGGCCCCGCTTTCCGTGTCCCCGCAGCCTCCTGCTGTCCGGGGCGCGACGCCCCCGGGTCTGTGGGGATTTTAAAAGGGGGAGTGCGCCGGTAAAATTGGGGGAATTGGGCCCGGGCCAAAATGCCTTATTTCCCCGGGCGCTCTGCCCGCTCTTGACGGGTTTTTTAGTGCCTTGCCTAACAGAAAGTGTTCCCTATTTCCCTTTCCGACTACCCTGTACCCGTATCCTGCTTCCGTCCTTTCCACAACCTCTGGCCCCCTGCCCGACCGCCCGGGCCCTTTCCCCACCCCCGAAACCCTAGCTGCCTGCCCCGAAACCCTTTTGCCTGCCCCCGATAGAGCCTGCCGACGATTTTTCACCACGCTAAACTTTGGGGTGCCGGGCCGGGAAAACAAAATCAAAGTCAGGGGGGAAAAGAAACCTTTGGGAAAACTCCCGTGCAAACAAGTCCAAACCCCTTTTTGGGCCCGGGGTCGGGGGAAAACTGGGACCTACTTTGATTCCCCTCCCTGGCTGGGTTAGGGTATCATCGCTTGTGGTGGTCCAGTGGATCCACTTCCTCTTTTCCCGGGAACCCGAACAGTATCAAATAGTCGCATCCAATGGAAAAAATTCCCTTATATGGGGTTCAGTTTTCTATAATTATTTTTATCATGCTCATAGGGCACTAACAATTTA
>JAODAL010081542.1:0-11873 GCA_025379985.1 Phyllomedusa bahiana | reverse complement strand
CATTTGATCCAGGAGCTGCGGGTTAAAAGCAAGGGGGCTGCAAGGCGTTGCCGACCGCCCGAGATTTATGCCGATTGACCGGCTTCCTTCTCCTCCTCTGATGGCATCAGTAACTGAGTGTCAGAGCAGACAAAATCATCTTCTTTGGCCTCTTGATCTTTTAACAGGCCTTCTGACCCCAATCTCATTTTGTCATCAAAGGGGTCTTCAGAAAATTGATTATCCTCAGTGGTGGGTACACGAGTTGACATTTGGGCTGCCTTCGCTTCATGTTGGACGGATGCTGATGATGCTGATGACGACATTTGTGCCCATGACTGGGAGGACGAGGATGTAAGACTGCTGGAGGCAGGTTGCATTAACCACTGAAAAACAGATTGGCGACGCTGTTCGTTACTGAGATTCACAGGGCCCTGACCCCGCGATGACCGGCCGGACGGTCCTGCAACCGACAATCCACTGGCTTGCGTGTTGTGGCCAGCACTGCATGGACCACCTTTTCTCGTACCTCTACCTCCATGTCCTATCCCCCTCTTTGCTCGCTTACCACCTGCATTTCACTCCATGTTCAGAAAGATAAAATTTGAGAGGGTATGGAAGAGTTTTGGAACGGCAAATCACAGCTATTCTCAAATCCCTCAAATCAAAACAAAATTGCTGTATTCAAATTTAAGTGCAAGGTGCCTCTATCAACAAAAATGGCCTGCCCAAAAGTGAAAAAACACCTATCTGAAATGTATACAGATAATAAACGGTATTTTTTGCACCTAAAAATACACCTGTGGTGACGACAAAATTGCTGTATTGAAATTTTTTTTGTATAACTGTATTTTATTGAGAAGCAAAGTCAACAAGGGTACACTGATAGGTTTTCTCATAGCATACAGAGACATTTGTCAGATATACATATATGAACAACCATGTCTTCATGAGTACCTTGTATGCAAACAATTGACTAAGCATTTTCTTCTTTACAACCCCTACTTTATCTTAAAACTAATTTAAGGTATAGGACTCCGTCCAAACAAATTCTAAGTCAGCATAAACATGACAGCATTTCAAATACCCGGTATTAATGCAACTCTGAATACTATTCTATGTAATCTTAGGAGAGTATCCTCATGACTTTATTGTATAACATATAGTAACAGTAATAACCATTATAGCCTAAGACAATCAATAAAGACATCACAGGAACATCAGGGAGGACACAAAAGACTCACAGTGGGGAAGGAACCAATTATTATCGTCTTAAAGACATCAGTTAAGCAATACCGATTTGGAGAGCATAGACGTCCCATGGGGCCCATATCTTCACAAATTTATCTACCTGACCATTGAGGAGAGCTGTAAGGTATTCCATTTTGCGTACATCCTGTATATGCTGGGAAAGATCTCGCTGGAGGGGGGAAGGGGGGATTTCCAGCATCTAGCAATTAGGCATCTGGCTGCTGTTAAGATATGCAGAGCCAGCTGCATTTCCGCTTTCCCTATAGATTGTGGTAACAAGTTTAACAAAAAGAACTTCGGATCTAAGGGAGACTGTAAACCTATCACCCCTTGCAAGAGATTGCGCACCCCTCTCCAAAATGGTTGAATATGCAAACAGTCCCAGTAGATGTGAAAAAGATGTGCTCCCCCATTCCGACATCTCCAACAATGATCAGATACCATAGGACTGAATTTATGTATCAGCTTTGGGGTATGATACCAGAAGTACAGTATCTTGTACTGATTCTCCGTATATAATGCACAGATAGATGTTTTAGAGGCTCTCTTCCAGATGATCTTCCATTCCGGCAGAGAGATATCTGTTCCCACATTTCTATCCCATTTATCCATATACTTATGTCTCGGGGGACTCCCTGGGTCTGGAAGACACAATGTCTGATATATAGCGGAGATGAGTCCTTTGGTGGATGTGCCTGCCTTGCATAACTGCTCAAAGCTAGTTGGAGGTGAAACCTTCTCGTTTTTAAGCACCTGGCGCATAAAGTGACCAATTTGGAGGTATGAATAAAACCCATGGTCCGACAAACCAAAGGATGGCTTAATCTCCTCAAAAAACATTAATTTCCTAGTTCTAAAATCTACTATGTCTGCGAATCTAAATAGTCGTTTGTCAAACCAGGGTTTGAAGCTCACAGCCGACAGATTATCGGCAGGAGGGGGTGAATAGGAAAAGACGTCATAGGTGAGGCTTCAGAGCATAATAAAAACGCCTTAGTGTTAAATTCGCCAAGTATTCCTCAAAAGGGTCAGAGGGCCAGGAGCTTCTTGTCTAGATGGACCTCAGAAGTATTCCATATTAGTGAATTAGGGTGTACAGGGGCCAGCCAAAGTTTCTCAATATCTACCCAAACTGTGTAGGCAAACAAGGACGACCATCCTGGGATTCTCCGTAGCTGAGCCGCCCAAAAATGCTTAACTATATCCGGGACCCCCAAACCCCCCCCCCGCCGACCTTGGTGCCAGCAATATACTCTTTGGGGCCCTGTGCCTCTTTCGCGCCCAGATAAACTGTAGAATAGCCGCCTGCATAGCCCTGAGCTCCCGCATAGGGACCTGGACGGGGAGAGCTTCAAAAAAATAAAGCAGTTTGGGAAGGATCGTCATCTTTATAGATGCAATCCTCCCAAACCAAGAAAGAAGTAAGCGGTGCCATTTATCAAGTAATTTCTTAATTTCCGCGAATAGCTTGGGGTAATTATGTCTATATACCGTAGTGTACGATCCCGTCAAATGGACCCCCAGGTATTTTATCGCCTCTGTTTTCCAATTATAGGGAAAGTTGGCCTGTAGGGAGATCACTTGAGAATCTGGGATGTTAAAGGCAGGGCCTCTGTTTTTTTTGTGTTTACCTTGTATCCAGACAGCCTTCCGAATTCCCTCAACAGGGAGTGCAGGTTAGGCAATGTCATATGTAAGGAGGTCAGGGACAAAAGAATGTCATCAGCAAACAATGAGAGTTTGAATTCCCTATTACGTACTACAACCCTTTTGATATCTGGGTCCATGCGAATTGCTGCCGCTAAGGGTTCAATAGACATTACAAATAAGAGCGGGGAAAGCGGACAGCCCTGCCTAGTCCCATTCTTAATCTGGAAAGGTGTTGACATACTATGGGGCAATCGAATTGTGGCCATAGGATATTTGTATAAACTTCGTATCGCCTTCAGATACGGACCCTGCAATCCATATGCCCCCAGTGTTGTGAATAAAAAGGACCAATTTAAGCAATCGAACGCTTTTTCTGCGTCCAAGCTCAAAAAGAGAGCCGATTGATCCCATCTATTGACAATCTAAAATTTACCCAAAAGCCCTCCTGGGGTTGTCCGCCCTTGTTGCCCATCAAAAAATCCACCTGATCTTTAGGGATCAGCGTAGGGAGCCGGAAGCCAATTTTTCTGCCGGAGCTTTGTAAAGATTTAAAGTCGAATTAAGCGGGGGCTTAGGTCTATAGTTTGGGGGTCGAATGGTCTCTTTTGGGTTTGGGAAAAAGGTGATTATGGTGGGACATGTAGTTGGTTTTGGGGATCCTTGTAGAAACGAATTTATATAACGCCGTCATTACTTGTATTTGGGGGAAAAAATATGTTTGGTATTTAAAAATATGTCCCCCATGGGCAGGATTTTTTCCCTTTGGGGCATGTTTTTCAAGATCCCTTTAAATTTTCCCTTGGGTATTATGGGGGATTGAGCCCCGTCAATGCTGTGGAGGAGTTTGGAAGGTGCATTTCCCCAAAAAGTCTGCAATAAATAGTTCTGTGGTTTCGTTCGTGGCAGCTCATCAGGTAGAGAATAGGTGTGAAAATAATTTAAATACCCGAGACATTGGTCGGGTCATATTTTAAAGTACCTGATGGTCTTTTATGGCTTTAGGGGTCCCCCCCGTTCGTCTGTAAATTTTTAGCTAAAGAGTGTGGGGTTTATTCCTCTATCAAAATTTCTTTTGGAGTACATCAGCAGCTTTTCCCTCCTTCCAATGCTAAAATTTTCAGTGATTTTCACAGCCCTAGGCGGCAAAGGAGTGATCTGGAAGGCCATTTTGCAGTTTAGTTTCAGGTCCTTTAATGTTGCATAAAATTTCCATCTGCGCTCCCCTATCCTTTTTAATAGGGAGCCCAGGGGCTATGCAGCATCCCCTGACCACCGACTTGTGAGCTTCCCATAGTGTAGCTACAGAAGCCACCGAACCCTCATTAGCTGCGAAATACTCCGTGAGGCAGGTTCTCACCTCCTCTCTTAATTCCAGTTTTTTGAGAAGGCTTTCATTTGACCACCAGTGGCATTTCCTACTGCCCATCCGCCCGAGATTCAGGTTGAGGGTCACCGGAGCATGGTCCGACCACGTTATAACACCCACATCCGTTTCGGCAGTTTTTCTCAAAGCCAAAATGTTCCCAAAAAAATAGTCTATACGGGTGTGCGACCCGTGGGGCGGGGAGTAAAATGAAAATGCCCTACCTGTGGGGTGGTGTACCCGCCAGAGATCGAATAGCGCTTTGGAACGAATTAGCTTGCGATATTCCCTAGAGAGACCCATCTGCGTCCGTGATAATGGGGTGTTCTTAACCTGCAACCTGTCCATGGAATCTGAAAAAAGAAACAATAAAGTCGCCCCCTACTAACACCAAGGCCGGCAGTAGTCGAGATACCTTAGATAATACCCGTTTGAGAAACCTAATTTGAGAACTATTAGGCGCATATAGGTTACACAGCACGATTGGGGACCCTTCCAAGAGACCCTTGAGAATTACATATCTACCATGGGGATCTAGAATGACATGTTGGACCTGGATAGGGCACGTTCTGGAGAGCAGGATAGCCACTCCTGCCTTCTTTCGTGATTGTGAGGCAACATAGGCATGCAGGAAGAGACCTCTGGCAAAAGAGAAACCTCCCTCCTTATCAAAATGCGTCTCCTGGATGAATACAATATCCGCTTTTGAAGACTTCAATTCAGTGTACAGGAGACGCCTCTTGACATCGGAGTTAAGACCCCTCACATTGAGTGATATAAACTTAGCCATGGGGGAGGTCAATTAATGATCTCGGATTAAGTCTCCAGTCGGCGTTTAGGACAAAGTGGTTCCAGACACGATACACTAGGTATGGGGAACATAGCAAAATAACATTTAAGAAATAGACACATAGCATATTGTGAACTTTGAAAAGCGATACCTGAGGAGCAGGCATCTCTAACTAACACACCAGGGCTGTTCACAGCCTGGGGAGGCTAGGGTTCAAAAGTTGAGATAGACCTATATTATAGGCCAACCTGTGCGGGGAAGTTTGTCAGATGCTCCTTCAATGGGACAACCCCAAAGCCCGGCCCTTATGAGAACACTATAAAGAAGGAGAGAAGTGGGTTAAAGTGGGAAGGGAGGGAAAGAAAGGGAGGTGGAGGGGAGGGAGAGATAGAGTAGAGGGAAAAAGGGGAAAGAGGGGGAGAGGAATCTCTCCAATCCTGCAGGACACTAAATAAAATGCATTAAGAGGAATATATAACAGTGAGACCATGACAGAAATCGTCGGCATGAAATAAGGATGAGATAATAACTCTTCTGAAGGAATCAGGAAACTGTCCGGGGAGAGTCATCCCTGACCCTCCGGGTTGGCAGGAGACCTCGGCGAACCAGGCTTGGAAGGAAGCTTTCGTCGTTTGTGAACCTGGCTCCAGACTGGGGGTGGGGCAGGATTTGGTATCTCCAGTTCCCAGTCCGGAATGTCCGGGATAGTCAGCCCCAAAGCTTTACAAAATGATGGCAGGTCTGCATGTGCACGGAGAGAGGAGGAGCTGCCATTTTTGGTTGCTGTCAGTGAAAAAGGAAACCCCCATCGATATGGAATTCCACTGTCCTTGAGGAGCGAGAGGAGTGGTCTCAAACAGCGCCTTTTTTGAAGCGTGACCCAAGCTAGATCAGGGTAAAGCTGTATCTGAGTGCCTCTGTATGTCACGTCCCCCTGCAGTTTGGCCTTGGACATGATTCTTTCTTTAACTGGAAAGTTATGTACACAACAGATTACATCTCTTGGCTTGCCAGATATGTCCTTAGCCCTTAGAGCCCGATACACTCTATCAAGCTGTATATGATTGGTAGCGGGTTCCCCCAATAGGTTGTTAAACACCTCATTTAAGACAGATTGAAGATCCTCTTTCTCCTCGGATTCTGGCAGCCCTTTAATATGTATGTTATTTCTTCTTCCTCGGTTGTCAAGGTCTTCTAAATGACGTGAGGTCTCCCGCAGGGCTTGAGCTTGGTTATTCACAGTGAGATGCAGGTGTGATATATAGCACCGGGTCTCGTCATGGGATTCTTCCAGATTATCAACTCTATCTACCATGTGCACCATGTCCTGTCTTAGGGAAGCGATCTCCATTTTACACTCTTCTTTCACCTCCATAACTAGACCCCTAAAGTCCTCTCTAGTAGGGATGGTTTTTAAGTAAGCTTTCCAGTCCATATCCTCTAGGTTCGACACCATTTCCCCTCCACCACCTTCAACACCACCTTCAACAATGGCGCTCCGCCACCCAAGCCACCCAAGCCTCAGGTACCTGACATGCCCGCTGGCTGTTTGTCGGTGTCTCCCGCCTTGAAACGGAGGCTACGGGTCACAGCTCCACAGATGAGCGAGGATCCTTCTTTGTCCGCTTCCCGCCGCTGCAACCCGCAGGTTCGCGGGCTTTTCTCACAGCCGCGTGAGTCCTCCCGGAAGTCGCGTCGCGCTGCACACGCTGGTGTCCCAGGCCTCAGCTTCAAGCCTCTCCTCGCTCTCCACCCGTTGCCCTGAGCGGGCTGCTGGTCGATCCCGGGTGATGCCGGGGTGTTCCGCCGCCTTTTGCCATTAGTCAGGGGTCATCACTACTAGGATTAAGTCCGGTCCGCCATGTCCATGGATCTAGGGCCCGCAGAGCTCCGGAGTTACGCGGCCAACTTGGGCAGCAGCCAGACACGCCCCCCTGCTGTATTGAAATTTAAGTGCAAGGTGCCTCTATCAACAAAGCTGGACTGGGCAAAAGTGAAAAAACACGTATCTGAAATGTATACGGATAATAAACTGTATTTTTTGCACCTAAAAATACACCTGCGGTGACGACAAAATTGCTGTATTCAAATTTAAGTGCAAGGTGCCTCTGTGAATAAAGCTGGACTGGGCAAAAGTGAAAAAACACGTATCTGAAATGTATACGGATAATAAACGGTATTTTTTGCACCTAAAAATACACCTGCGGTGACGACAAAATTGCTGTATTGAAATTTAAGTGCAAGGTGCCTCTATCAACAAAGCTGGACTGGGCAAAAGTGAAAAAAACACGTATCTGAAATGTATACGGATAATAAACGGTATTTTTTGCACCTAAAAATACACCTGCGGTGACGACAAAATTGCTGTATTGAAATTTAAGTGCAAGGTGCGTCTATCAACAAAGCTGGCCTGCCCAAAAGGGAAAAAACACCTATCTGAAATGTATACGGTTAATAAACGATATTTTTTGCACCTAAAAATACACCTGCGGTGATGACAAAATTGCTGTATTCAAATTTAAGTGCAAGGTGCCTCTATCAACAAAGCTGGACTGGGCAAAAGTGAAAAACACGTATCTGAAATGTATACGGATAATAAACGGTATTTTTTGCACCTAAAAATACACCTGCGGTGACGACAAAATTGCTGTATTGAAATTTAAGTGCAAGGTGCCTCTATCAACAAAGCTGGCCTGCCCAAAAAAGGGGAAAAAAAATAGTATCTGAAATTTAAAAATAGGATAATAAACGGGAAAATTTTTTAACCATTACATTTTCGCCCGTAAAATGCACAAAACCCCACTTTGGCCTAGGTTTTAAAAAGGGAAACGTTAATACACAGACCCCCCAATATAGGCCAGGTTCGTGGAAAACCCCTTTACTGAAGTGGAGCCCAAATTCCCGCCCAGCATAAAAAGGAGGTAAATTCTAATGGGGGAAAATGTTCTCCTCCACCTTTTCCCCAAATACTTTAAAGGGGGCCAACCCAAACGTTTTTGGGAAAGTAAATTTTCGGAGACAAAAGGGGTTGTCCCCACCCTGTATTTTTATTTAAATTCTCATAAAAATTGTTGTCATTGCCCCAAAAAAAAAAAAAAAAATTTTTGGTTGCAATAAAATATTAGAAATTAGGGAGTTTTTTAATTATAAAACCAAAAATGGGAAACGGGTTTTAAAGTTTTTTAGTAGACCCCTCCCTCACAACTTAACTTTTTGTAATAAAAAAACGTTCGCCCGTGAGATGCAAAATCAAAGAGCCCAATATTGGGCCCCTTGGTTTTTAAGGGGACCCCAAAATTTCCAAGGAGTGTAAACAAAAGTCCAAAAATCCCAATAACATCACAGGGAGGCCATTCTAATGGAAGACAATGTCCCCAACCCTTTCCCCAAAACTTTTGGGGGGCCCCAAAGGAAAAGGGGCGGGTCGGGCCGGACCCAACGAGGGTTTTGCTCCATCCTGTTTTTTTAAATTTTTCTTTTAAACTGAAAAAATTCTGGCAATCAAAAAAACATGTCGGGATCAAAGACTCTTCCCCAGATTTGGAAATTAAAACGAGAAGTGTTAAAAGAAGATATAAATTTTTAACCCAACCCCATATATCCTCATTTTTTCCCAGGAAAAATTTTTACCACCCCTTTTTGGGGCAGGTCTAAAATTTGGGTTTATCAAAGCCTGATGTTTATAGTAATTAATTTTAAATAAATTAAATTTTATTCTTCCCTGTTAAATTTTCTTTCTAGTAGCTACGGGGCGGGTATGGGGCCCCTTTCCCTTTTTCTCTTTTGGGAAAAGTCATCACCTGTAGAAAAGGAAAAAAAAGGGTGTGATAATTTTTTCCCTGATACAAGCTTATAGCCCAACCTATTCAAAAGCCCGTATGGCCCGAATGCCCCTTTAAATTCAAAATTTTAAGAATTTGTGGGAAAGCCCCCAAAAACGAAAAACCCCCTACACCCCCCATTTAAAGGGTTTCAAAAAAAACAATGAAAGGCCTTTCCCAAAAAAGAAAAAGAAAATTTTTTGCCTCGGGTCGGGGCCAATAGAATGCTATGGCATGTTCTTTCTGTATTTTCAATACCCTTTTTCCGGGAAGTAACCTAAAAATAGGGGAAAAAAAGGCCTTTGGGTGTGAATAAAGCCAAAACTTGGATAAAAACCGGGAAAAAAAGAAAAACCCTTTAGCGATAAGAAAAATAAAAAAATTTAAAGAACCCCATTATTAAAGAACCCCCCCCCCTTTAACCCCCCAAATACCAAATTTTAAATGGTCAAAAAAAACCAAAGCAAATCATTTTAAAATTGGGGAAAACGGGAAGGGGATTTCTCATTAGAAATAAAGGCTTTTAAACCCCTTAAAAATTATGCCGAAAAAGTAAGTTTCCGGGTTGGGTTTTTAATCCCACAGACCCCACAAAAGGCCTGGGGTTGTGGACATCCCCAAAAGTGAAGTGGACCCCCAAACTGCGTCAAAAACACAGGAAGGTCCTTTTTCTTATTGGGGGGGACAATGTTCTCCCCCCACCCTTTTCCTAAACATTAAAAAGGGGGGTCCAAATCAAAACCTTTTGGGGAAATTTCATGCAGGGGGGGACCCCCAGGAACGGGGTTGTCTCCACCCTGAAAATTTTTTTTTAAAATTTCTCATCAGAATTGGGTTTTTAAAAATTGCCCATCTGTTTGCAATTACAAAATTATTATTTAAAAGGAATTTTTTAAATTTTACTATCAAATACAAAAATGAGAACCAGGTTAAGCTTTTTTTGTAACCCTGCTCACTAACTTACCCCAATTGTAAAAAATACGGGTTCGCCCGTGAGTTTTGCTAATGCCCCAAGCCCCCTTTAGGCCAAAGGGTTAAGGGACGTCAAAAACCAATGGATTTAAAGCGGAGTCCAAACGGGCAATCAGCATCACAGGGGAGGGGCCTTTTCAAAGGGGAGACAATTCCCCTCCCCCCAAAAATTAAAAAAAACATTGGGGGGGCCACTCAAAGGAAAGGGGACAGTCGGGCCCGGGAAAGCCACAGCCCTTTTTGGCCCTCCACCCCCTGTTTTTTAAAATTTCATTTATTTGACAAATCTGGCAATCAGAAAAAAAAGGGCCTGGGATCAAAGACCTTTCCCCAGATCTAGGGTATTTTACGAGAACCCTGTCTAAGAAGATAAAAAATATTAACAACACATATATCCTCATGTATTCGGGAAAAGGATATTACCAACCTCTGCAGGTCTAGAATTGATATCAAACCTGAGGTTAAAATTCAGAAATTTTTAATATAAATTTTAAAATTTACCTGCCCGTGATTTTTTTTTCTAGAAAGCTCAAAAGCGGGTATGGGGCTTTCCTTTTTCTCTTTGGAGTCCCAGTCCCCTTTGAAGGGGGAAAATGAAAAGGGGTGTGAAAAAAATTTTTCCCCTCAAAAATAAAATTTTAAAAAGAAAAAAACACTATTTCTAAGACAGTAGGGGCCGAAAGTCCTTTCTAATTAAGAAGTAGAAATGCACAAAAATGACACTCCCTACACCCCCCCCTTTTAAATGGGGTAAAAAGAAACAATGCAACCCATTCTAAAAGAACAAACTTTTGCCTCTGTTTTGGCAAAAAATTTGCTTGGAATGTTCTTTCTGTTTTTTCAATAGCTTTCCGGGGGGGAAGGGGAACCCTTCAAAAATATGGCCCAAAAATGCCATGGTTAAATAAAGCCTAACTTGGATAGCATACCGGGAAAAATAAAAACCTACCCCGGAAAGTTTAATATAAAAAATAAAGAACTATTTTTTAAAAAAAGCCCCCCCTTACCCCCCAAAATTACCCAAACTTTTATGGTCAAAAAAAAACCATAGAAAAAACTTTTTTATTGGGAACAAAAAGGGGATTTTTTCTTTTAGCAACAGGGCCTGTTTAACCCTTTAACTTATCCCAGAAATATATGTTCCTTTTGGTTTTTAATGCACAGAGCCCAAATAGGCCTAGGTTCGTGGACATCCCAAAAATAAAGGGGAAACCCCAAAAAATGCGTCCCGCATCCCCAGGAAGGTTCATTCTAATGGGGACAACGTTCTCCTCCACCTGTTTCCGAAACATTAAGGGGCCAATCAAACGTATGGGGCAGTCATGCCGGAGACACAGACGGTTGTCTCCATCCTGTATTTTTATTTAATTCTCATCAGAATTGTTGTCATTGCCCATCTGTTGCAATAACATATTAGTACTTAGGGAGTTCTTAATACTATCAAATCAAAATGAGAAACAGGTTAAGCATTTTTTGTAGAGCCTGCTCACTAACTTACACTTATTGTAATAAATACAGTTCGCCCGTGAGATGCTAATGCACAGAGCCCACTTTAGGCCTAGGTGTTAAGGGACGTCACAATCCAATGGAGTGTCAAGCGGAGTCCAAACTGCATCAGCATCACAGGGAGGCCATTCTAATGGAGACAATGTCCTCCACCCATTCCCAAAACATTGAGGGGCCACTCAAAGGAAAGGGACAGTCGGGCCGGAGCCACAGACGGTTGTCTCCATCCTGTATTTTAATTTCATTTACTGACAAATCTGGCAATCAGAAAACATGTCTGGATCAAAGACTCTTCCCCAGATCTAGGTATTATACGAGAAGCTGTCTATAGAAGATATACATATTAACAACACATATATCCTCATGTATCAGGAAGATATTACCACACCTCTGCAGGTCTAGAATTGATATCTAGCCTGAGTGTTATCAGTAATTAATATAAATATTAATTACCTGTCCTGTGATTTCTTTCTAGTAGCTCACAGCAGGTATGTGGCATGCTTTTTCTCTCTTGGAGTCAGTCACCTGTAGAAAAAAGAAA
>JAODAL010081541.1:0-11873 GCA_025379985.1 Phyllomedusa bahiana | reverse complement strand
AAAAAGACACTTTAAAGGAAAACAAAACAAAAAGAAAAATAAACACGTTACGGAGCTTTTTTTTACAAAGGGGCAATCCCCCAAAAAAGATAAAAAAAAAAATAATTTTTTTGGTATCCCCGGTGTGTTAAAAATTTAACTTTTTAAATTTGTTTTTTTTAAACCCCGCATGGTGAATGGGGTGAAAAGACAAAAAAGTGGAAATAAAAAGTGATAAAAAAAATTTTAATAAATCCCAAAAAACGGGGTGAAATTTTAAAACACCCAGTTCCCCCACCAAAAAAATAAAAAAACCCTTACACTCTGTTTTGGAAAAAAAAAAAATTTAGGGTTTCCCCGGATATGGGGTGAAAAAAAACATTTTTTCCCTTTTATGAAAAAAGTGTTTTTTTTGTGAAAAATCAAAAGAAAAAAAAAAAAATTTTCCCAATTTTGGGTTCGTGAAAAATCGTATTGACCGTGAAAGAAAAGTTTTGTGTCATTTTCCCGCAGGGTTTAAAACCTTTGTTAAAAATAAAAAACATCCCAGGGGGCTGAAATTTTGTTCCAAATGCCTCACAAAAACCTTGATAAAAAAATAATAAAAAGCTTTTATTTTGCCCCAAAATAATTGGTTAAAAATAATAAACTTACAAAAACTTTTAAAAAAAAATTTTTAAAATCATTGTCCCAAAATTTCCACTTATTTAAAGTTATTTATATTTAAAAACCGGGGAGGCAAATGTTTAAAAAATAAAAAACCCCAAAAAACAATGGGGGGGAAATTTTTTCCCAAAACCGGGGTTTTTCCCAGGGCCCAAAATGCAAAAAAAATATGGAAACACAGCCCAAAAGGAACAATAATTGTAATGAACCCAGTAATCAACCGGCCAAAATATTTCTTCTGTATAAACTAATGTATGGTTTAATAAGCTCTTTGCTGGGGGCCCCTGTGTTTTATTGGATTAAATGTTTAGGGGGAGAAAATCAGAGCTTTGTTGATATATGGGTTTAATGATAAAGGAGAGAAAAAAGGTCGAACTTTTTTGATATATGGGTTATATGACGGGGGGAAAGAGAAGCTGGCCTGTGTTTTTATAGGTTTTATGATAAAGGAGAAAAAAGTATGTGATATTTTTGGGGTTTATGATGGGGGAGAGAGCTGAATTTGTAAATTATAGATTTAATATGTTAGAGGAGAAAAGCTGAACTCGGGGGATATATAGAGTTATTGTTTGGGAGAAAAATGAGGCTTGTGATATAAAAGGGTTTTTATATAAAAGGGAGGGAGAAAAGTTGACCCTCGTAAAATATATGGGGGTTTATTTAAAAGGTGGGGAAAGGACCCTCTGTGTATATAGGGTTATATGATAGAGGAGAGAAGTGAGCTCTGTGATTATGGGGTTATATGATGGGGAAAGAGAAGTGAGTCTGTGATATATAGGGTTTATTGTTTGGGAGAGCAGTTTGAGCTCTGTGATTTTTTGGGTTTTCTTGGGGAGGGGAAGTGGTCTTTTGTATAAAAGGGTTTTTGTAATGGGAGAAAAGTGAGGGGGCTTGTGATTTTTTAGGGTTTTTTGGCAAAGGGAGAAAATTGAGCTCTTTTTTTGGAATTTAGGGTTATATGTTTAGAAGGAGAGTTGTGAGCTCTGTGTATATGGGGTTTATACTTGTTTGGGAGGAGAAAAAGCGGGAGCTCTGTGATATTAGGGTTATAGGGATAGAGGAGAGAAGCAAAAGCTCTGTGATATTTTGGGTTATTTTTGATAAAAGGGGAGAGAAGGGGAGCTTGTGATATATAGGGTTATATGTTTAGGGGGGGGAAGTTGAGCTTGGGGATAAATGGGGGTTATATGATAAGGGGGAAGAAGGGCATGTGTTTATAGGGTTTTTGATGGGGGGGAGAGAAGCTGAGCTCTGTGATATATGGGGTTTAAATGTTAAAAGGGAGGAGGTCATCCTGTGAAATATAGGGTTTAAAAGTTTAGATGAGAGAAGTGGTTTCTGTGATTTTTGGGGTTTTAATGATAGAGGAAGAAGCTGGCTCTGTGATATATAGGATTATAGGAAAAAGGGGAAAGAGAAGTTAAAGCTCTGTGAAAATAAAAAGGGTTTATGTTTGAGGGGAGGAAGTTTGGTAGTGATATATGGGGGAATATAACGGGGGGAGAGAATTTTGGTTGTGAAAAAAAGGGGTTTTATTTTGATAGAGGAGAGAAGCGGCTTGTGAAAATATGGGAATTATAGGAAAAAGGGGAAGAAAATGAGCCCCTTGATATATAGGGTTTTATGACAGAGGAGAGAAGCTGGCTCTGTGATATTAGGGTTATGGACGAGGAGAGAAGTGAGCTTGTGAATATAGGGTTATATGATAGGGGGGAGAGAAGCTGGCCCGGGATTTAAAAGGTTTATATGACGGGAGAGAAGTGAGCTTGGGGATATATGGGGTTATATGACAGAGGGGGAGAAGCAAAAGTCTGTGATTTTTTGGGGTTATATGATAGAGGGGGAAGACTGAGCTCTTGATATATGGGTTTAATATGACAGAGGAGGGCTGAGCTCTGTGAAAAATTTAGGGTTTTTTTTGATAGAGGGGGAGAAGCTGAGCTCTGTGATATTTTGGGTTATTGACAGGGGAGAAAAGCTGAGCCCCTGTGTTTTATTATGGGGTTTATAAACAGAGGGGGAAAGTTGAGCTCTGTGAATTGGGTTATTTGATAGGGAGAAAAAAGCTGGCTGGGGTGATATTTTAGGGTTATATGAAGAGGAAAGGGGAGAGCTGGCTCTTTTGTTTAAAAAAGGTTTTTTTAAAAGATAAAAGGAGTGAAGCTTAGCTCTGTGTTTATAAAGGGTTTGGGTTTGGGGGAAAAAAATTTTGGGCAAAGGGGCCCCCACACAACCCTTGATAGGTCACTGACCTTGCCCCCAGGGGCATGCTGGGAACTATGCCCCGCGATAAATATCGCTGGGGTCTTCATCTGCCTTTAAAAATTTAAAGGGAAACATAGGTTTCCATATACATTTTGTGCTTTTTTACAGTGCAAAATTGTGCAAAAATGTGTTTTATAAATTATGCATTTTTTTATTTGACTGATTCATATAAAGGGGAAAACTATCATTTTTTGATTTCTTTTGGACCTGTGTTTGTAGGATTAAATTGTGTTTAAAAAGGGGTTTAAATTTCCCTACGTTTTGTAGCCCACATTTCGCTTTGTAGCTGGGGTGTTTTTACCCCCTATTCACAGACTTCTGGGGTTTCAGAATTTTTTCCCCTTTGTGCTTGCCTCTGCCCACTACTTAGCAGGGTGATTTTTTCCTTTTTAGGGGTGGGATGTTTGTTGTCCTTGATTCATTTAAAAAGGGTCAAAATTTACGATAGGGTTTGGGTCCCGGTAAGAAAAACGTTTTTGTTTCATTAAGCAAGGTATTAACACTTAGTAGAAAAAAAGTGAATATTAAAAAGGAAAAGCAAAATGCTTGAAAGCCCAGTAAAGACTTCCTGCTTTCGATGGTTTGCACCCATGATTATGACACGGTCACTGAGTCAAAAGCAGGCGGCAGTCACATCTATTATTTATAGACCTCTGACTGATTAACACATTGTCTTTAAACTATTACTGCACCGTTGACAGGATATTCATTCATTATTAAAGGATCCTCTCCCAAGAGGCTTTAAATGCTCCCTGATTCCTCCCATGCATATTATAAGAATTTAGTAAAATCTCTATTTTGTATAATTTATGTAAAACCCAAACTATGTACGATTGGGTAATGTGTATTATGTTCCCTTGGAACACCCTCCTCAAACCCCAACGAGTTGGTTTCTGCTCTAAGTGATCGATATTCCTAAGACGCTTCCACCAGGACTGCAGTGATTCACTGTTTTCAATAATGCAGCTCTAGCTGGATTCCTCCCCCCACCCTCCACTGGATATGCTGATTTGCCACTTTCATTTTCCTGACTGTTTAAACTGTGCATAGTTGCTGAACAAAAAGTAATGTGAACTGAGCCAACCAGTCTAAGGAAGTCTATGAAATGACACGCCAAGTTACAGTATGTCATAACAGTGAGTACACCCCAAACATTTTTGTAAATATTGTATTATATATTCTCATTGGACAACACTGAAGATATGATACTTTTAAACAATGTAAAGTAGTCAGTGTACAGCTTGTATAACAGTGTAAATTTGGTGTGCCATCAAAATAACTCAACACACAGACATCAATGCCTAAACCGGTGGCAACAAAAGTGAGTACACCCCTAAGTGAAAATGGACAAATTGTCCTCAAATTGTCAATATTTTATGTGGCCACAATTATTTTCCAGCACTGCCTTACCTCTCTTGGGCATGGAGTTCACTAGAGCTTCACAGGTTGCAGCCACTGGAATCCTCCTCCATGATGACATCATGTAGCTGGTGGATGTTAGAGACCTTGCGCTCCTCCACCTTCCATTTGAGGATGTCCCACAGATGCTCAATAGGGTTTAGATCTTTAGACATGCTTAGCCAGTCCAGCACCTTTACCCTCATTTTCTTCATCAAGGCAGTGGTTGTCTTGGAGGTGTGTTTGGGGTCGTTATCATGTTGGAATACTGCCCCATGGCCCTGAAGGGAAAAGATCATGCTCTGCTTCAGTTTCTCACTGTACATGTTGAAATTTATGGTTTTCTCAATGAACTGTAGCTCCTCACTGTCAGCAGCACTCATATAGTCCCAAACCATGACACTCCAACCACCATGCTTGACTGTAAGCAAGACACACTTGTGTTTGTAGTCCTCACCTGGTTGCCACCACACACGCTTGACACCGTCTGAACCAAATAAGTGTATTCTGGTCTCATCAGACCACAGGGAATGGTTCCAGTAATCCCTGCCCTTAGTCTGCTTGTCTTCTGCAAACTGTTTGTGGGCTTTCTCGTGTATCATCTTTAGAAAAAGCTTCCTTCAGGGACAACCGCCATGTAGACCAATTTATACAGTATGCTGTGTATAGTCTGGGCACTGACAGGCTGACCCGACACCCTTTTAACCTCTGCAGCAATACTGGCAGAACTCATACGTCTATTTGGAAAAGAGAATGTCTGGATATGCACGTGCATTTAACTTTTTTGATTGACCATGGCGAGGCCTGTTCTGAGGGGAACCTGTCTTGTTTAACCACTGTATGGTCTTGGCCACCATGCTGTAGCTCAGTTTCAGGGTGTTGACAATCTTCTTATAGCCTAGGCAACACTTCTATTTTTCAGCTCCTCAGACAGTTCTTTGCCATGAGGTGCCATGTTGAACTTCCAATGACCAGTATGCATCCCACAGCTATTGGAGGGTGTGTGGGGGAGGAGCCACAGAGTCAACACAACCTTTGGGGTGGTTCCAAAAGATGCTTATTTGGGGGTTCAATCTTAATTTTAGGGGGCCGGGGATACTTAAAAAGTTGGTTATGCTTTAAAACAATGTTGACTTTTTATACTTGTGACGTCACACTGTCTTGCTGGAAAAATCAGCCACTAAAAGCAAGACAATTACAGTATGGGTGATGTGATCTACAAAAATTGATCAATAAAATTGCCCTGAAGTGCCTACCCCATGGAAAATGGCTCACAAAAGGGCCACAAAAACTTTCCCCAAAACATAATGCTGCCCATCACCCTTTATCGTTCCACAATGGTTTGGGGTATTGTTCTGAGTTTTCCTCAGATCGCCAATAACTACCCTTCAATGAAGCAAAAAAAAGTGACTCTTTGGGAGAAAAAAACCTTTCCCAAATACAGGGGGTCCAATTCTGATACGCTAGAAAATTTAACCCTTTTTCTGCTAAATAGTTTAAATTTTGCAGAGGTTCATTCCAACCAAATACCATAATTCACTGATCATGGTTTTTTAAAAACACGGGCTGGCCCCTTTTATTCAGTGGTACTGCCTCCACTTATGTTCAGTCCCCTTTGCATTCCAAAAAAAATAAAAAAATATAACACATTCAAGAAAAATGTAAAAAAAATGATGTAGGTTCACGCTTACATGGTTGACACAAAGCCAAAAAACAACAACGTACCCCAGCCTCTACAAACACATAAACCCGTCAAACAAGAATATAAAACAAATTTTAAAAAAGCTTTTCTGTACTTTTTGGGGACATGAAAATTTTTAATTCTTTTTTTATCAAAACTGTAAGGCCCTATTCCAAGGTCAGGGGACTTAAACAAAAAACATTGCCCCTTCTCCCCCACATCAGGTGGGATGGAAGTAATTAGATCTTCCCCCTAGGTTGGGGGGGGGACGGGTCACGCCACAAAATTTTTTAGATTAATTTTAAAAAAAACAATTTAATTTGAAATTCACCCACATTGGGATAGAAATACTAATTTTTTGGATTTTCTTTGACAGGTCATAGAACAAGGAATAGTAGGTCCCCCCAAAAAAAAGAATCAGCAAAGAATTCAAACCTTAAACCAATTCTTCACATCCACGTAAAAATTTTTACTAACCCCCTTTAGGTGAACAATACTCTTAAAAGAAAAATTTCCCCTACAGAAGCTATTTTTTGGAACATTCCAAGAAAGCAATGAAAGATTATAAAAACCCGAGTTATACCGAAACAATTGGATAAGCATTAACAAGAATCACAAATTCCCCAGGGAACTCCAAAGTAACAAGTCTTTTCAAATTCTCAAGGTTAATTTTCTACTTTTAAAGGCCCACAATACATAGACTAAAAACATCAAAAGAATCTACCCATTTTTTTTCAAAACAGCCCAATATGGGAGAATTTAAAAAAAGCAAAAAAATTTGTATTAGAAAGGCTTTCCCAATTTGGCAATCTTTATCTCCTACCTCTATTTATCTAAAAAAAATTTAAAAATAAGAAGGGAAAATAATTGGTTAAAAGAAAGGGGCTCTTATAATTGTGGAAAAAAAGGGTGAATTAAAACCTGTAATTTATATCGACCCCAAAAGAAATTTAGAAATTTAAATGGTGAAAGCTTTTAACCCCTTAAGCCAACGCCCTGAAAAGAAAAATACCAAACTTTTTTTTTGTTTTGGCTCCTTGCTTTTAAAAACAGTTGAACTTTTTTTTTTTTCAATGACGCATTTGGGATAGGCCTCTTTTTTATTGGGGACAAGTTGTACTTTAAAGGGAATAGTTCAAGTACACTTAAAAATAATTGCAGTATTTTTTTTTATTTTTTTACAAAATTTTTTTTTTTTTTTTAATTTTTTTTTTTAACCATTCACAAATCACATTAAAACTTTTAGTTAATTTACGGGTTATTACGGTCGTGTGGATACCAAATATTTGGGTTTTTTTGTGGTGTAATTTAGTAAAATTATTTTTTTAAAAATATTTTTTTTTTATTTTATTATTTTTTTTTTTTTTATTTTTTTTTTTTAACTTTTTTTTTTTTTTTTTACTTTTTTTTTTTCTCCCATGAAGGGAGAATGTTTAAAATTTTTTTTTTTTTTTTTTTTACACTTAGTAATGTATTAGATATTTAATATGCTAAACATGCAATCTGTGTCAGTCCCGCACAGGCAGGATTGGACAGCACAATGCGTCCTAATCCATGGCTTCATACCAGACAAATCTGGGACGCAGGTCCCCAGGGGGTGACTGTGCAGCCCCCCTGAGCTCTGTCGGGTGAGGGCTTCCGATACCCCACAAGCAGGGACCCCTTTTGATTGCGCTGCGGTAATGCACCGCCGAATCAAAGGGTTAAAGCACGGGTTCGGAGGTTTTCCCCACTCCCCGATGCCTGCAGGACATGCTCTGGGATCAGGGCTGTGATTCACCCCATCCCAGCCAGCTGGGGCCGGGGCCGCAAACCCCAGCCCCTGCAGCGACGTCAAAAGACGTCGCGCAGAGAACGACCCGCAACGGCCCCTCAAAAGAGGGTGCCGGTCTTTAAAGGGGTTTTTAAAATCCCTCACAAAATTTTAAATTGCAAACACCAATAAATATATGTTATTAAAGCACAATTCCCCCCCAGCAGTACATGGACATGTTCCAATACCCAAAAATAAAATCCGAAGGCACCGTCAATATCGGAAAACAAGTAGTAAAAATCCTATGGTCTCTCGGCATTTTGCAGAAAAAAAACCACAACGAAAGTAGCTTATCTGTATGGCTAGAATTGTTATAAACCTGTGAGGGGAGGTGATATGAACCAAGTTGCGTCGGGGGGAACGGGAGTTTGGCAAAAACCCCAGTTCCCAGCGGGCGAACAGGAGACAAAAAATGTTCCCCACTAATTTAACAAAATAATATTTAATATCACTCAACAATATTTGATTTAATCTACAACTTGTATGTTGCGTTTTTTTAGTGTATTTATTTTTAAAAAAGATTATGTTTTTTTTTAAATTTAAGTGATTCATGATTTAAAAGGGAAAAATAACAAGGTCACGTCACTCCCCGGGCAAGGGGCACGCCCCCGAAACGTGTCGGAACCCACCCAATGTTTTGCCGTAAAGATATCTTTTAAAATAAAATTGGGAAAAAAACGCGAACCTTTTTATAAGAATAATCATTTTTCTAATCCTTTGAATCAGGGGCGTTGCAGGCTGGTTTATTTTGGGCACAAGCCCCAATGAAACACCTTTTCCCCGAACCCTTTTTACCACTTTTCGGAAGGTCCGAGAGCCCCCCAAAAAGGGGGAATTTCCCGACCCCGCGACAGCTGGTAAATCTCCGCAACCGAACAGCTGCCCCGGGGGTCTTTTAAAAAGGAGCAGCGGAGGGCACTCATCAACACTGCCCCCACGTCACTGAAAAGCAGGGGCCGCCCGCCCGGGAGCTGCCCGTGAAACCGGTGCTTTTAAGATGATTGAAGGGGATAGCGGGGGCCCGGGGGCAGGCCCCAAAACTATTTGTCCCATTCAGGGTTCCCCCCTCCGCCCCCCCTCTGTACAAGCTAGAGCCCGGAGAGGGAGGCTGGAGGGAGGGGGTGCCCACAAAGCCCCACATCACTGCCGGCCAGCAGCTATTCACCATGTGCAGTGGACAACATAAAGCAATGGTTCAGGTGGAGGATATAAATCCCAGGCTGCGGCATCAGAGGATTGCCCTGCTTTCTCACTTTTTCGCCCCGCGTGGTGTCCCCTCTGTCTCCCAAGAAAAATTTCCCCCCAATATACAGGCAGAGTTTTCCTGTACACTCCCCCAAACACAGAGCGGGCGGGTCTTTATTCTTTTTGTTTTGGGGCACAAACCTTGCGGGCCCCTTTTGGGGCCTTTTTGGGAAGTGAAAAAAATGGGAAAAACATTCCCAAAAAGATCCCACAAAGGGCCATAGCACAACACACAAACATGTTCACTTTTGGGCTGTGTGTGTTCTGTTTTGTAAATGTTTCCCTTTCTGGGGCAAAAATTTCGGTCAGTAGCGCTATTTTGTCCAGGCAAAAGCTTTTTTTACTTTGCCTTGTAGAGCCTTTTCTGGAACGAGTTGTATTTTTGTGGTACCACAAATGCACCGATGTACATAAAAACAAATTCTTTGTAGTTGAGTTAGGAAAAACACAACGGCTTTTTTGGGATTTTTAAATTTGTTCGGGATTTATTGTGTGAATAAAGACTTTTATCATATTCTGCAATAAACTTTTTTTGTGATAAAATAATGTCTACTTTGGGCCCTGATGGAAAAACAGAAAGCCAGGGGATCTGTTCATTTCAGACACCCAGGCCCCAAAATGGACCTATTTTTTTTACAGGGGGTCCGTCAGGTCTTGCTGGGGTGTCTGTAGTTGAGAAGGAAGAAATAGTTGCTGTGGATTTTTTCTGTCTAACAAAAAAAACTAGGCGAGATCGATGGTCCACAGAAAAAAAACCTACACAGAGTGAACCGGGTCCTCAGGGGGGTTTCAAAACTATTGTATTTTTATCAGCCCAAAAGGGAGGTTTTTTAAAAAAAAATATTTACCTTGTAACCCACTAATTCAAGTGACACACACCCTTGTGACCCCTTACAGGCCATGGTATGACCTGTTTTTGGGTGCCATTTTCTGCAGATTCACAGTGAGCAATGTGAAAGTGAATTTTCCCCTTTTATTTTTTTGATAAATATACGTTTTTTTTAGATTCTTTTTCAACAATTTTAAAAAGGCAACATTTTGGACAGGGATAAAATTTCCTGTAAAAATCCATGCCCCAGCCACAATGGGGCGTGAAAAAAGGGGTGTGAACCCCGCACACAGAGCAAAAAAAACACAGAGGGCCCGGGCCCCGGGGTTTTTGGGGCCAGCAACCCCCGCTTTGAAACCCCCCAAACCTGGAACTTGCTTTAAAAAAAAAACTTTTTTTGAAATTTCCCCAGCAAAAATCCTTGCCCCGGGAAAAGCCCGGCCCGGAGGGCTTCAGGCCTTGTTTTACAGGACCCAAAGATAAACATCGAACCTATTCTGCAGGCTTTTAACGCATTTTCCCCCAAAACTCCTTTGATCCGCCTTCTTGGGGCTCACAAGGGGTAGTTCCAAAGGGAGGCTAGGGACCCGGCGAGTGCCAGATTAGGGCCTACCGCTGACAACACTGATGCGAATTTATGCAAAAGGCTGGCTTTCGCTAAACCCTTGCTCCGCCCTTTTTCACCCAAAAAGGGTTGGATTTGTCCCCTCCAGGGGGGCGAGGACAAACCTAAGCTTTCTCCCCATCCCCAAATTTTCTTCTAAAACATCCCCTTTTTTTTCCTCTCACAATGCGAAGGTTTTTTATAGGGTTTTCCTGGCCTTTTTGGGGAGGGTTTAGCTCCGGGGTTGGGGGTGACATGGGACAATTTTGGCCCTCTACTCCTCGCCCCAAAAGGGGAAAAAAAAAAATGGTCAATGGGCTCTACTGCCCCTTTTTGGATGGGAAAAAGGCACCGGCGGGACCCCCCCTTTCTCCCACCCTTTTACTCTTGGTCAGGGAGCCCTTTTTCAAACTATTTGTGATCCTCGATCAAGGGGACGAGGGGGAAAAAACTCCATTTTAAACCTCGGTTTTACGCGGACGACTGCTATTAACCTCACGGAACCCCCGATTTTCCTCCCCCGCAGCGCGGGGGGGTTTGGGAGGATTTGGTTTTATTTGAATCCAAAATAAACAGACAAAGAGTTCGGCCCTGGGCTTTTCCCCTATCCCCAAACCCTTTTTTTCTACTTAGGTCCTCCCCCCCTTTCACTGGAGACCTGTCGTTCAAATTTTTGGGGATTTTCAGATACCCTCTTCCTTAACAAAGTCTTTGATCTTAATTTTGCTCCTTCCCCTTTTAAATTAAACAAGATCTATTGAGTGGGAAAGGGGAACTTCTCCGGGTAGGCCATTAATATCTTAAAATGAAGCCTTCCCCTTTGTTGTACCTTTTCCCCGGGGATCCCCCCTTAATCCCCCGTTCCTTTTTTTTGGGCTTTCGTAACTGATTCTAAATTTTTTTTGGGCCCCGGGGGCATCCCCGGAAAACGGCAACAACTTTGACCCCAACCAAGGCGGAAGGGGGTTGTCATTGCCACTTTGCTCTCACCTATCCATCCCCGGAGAAATAGATGCTTTTAATGCCAAACCCAAAGCTCTGGATTCCCTTGATCCATTATATAGGCTCCCAAAGCCCTCTCCCCCGCTTTCCCCCCTCATGTGCCAACGAGCCCCGTTCAGTACCCCGGTTTCACAGACCTCTGTTTCGGTATGTAGGCATATGCCTCTAAAAGGGGACGTTTTACCGGGGGGGGCCCCGTATTCCACTCTTTGGGGAAAACCGGCCGGGTTCCCCGAGTCCCTCTTTCCCCAAACCCCTCTGACTTCTAGGGGAAAACTGTCACCCACGCCACCTTTGCTTTTTTTGTTTTTACTCCCCTCTTTGAAGGGTTAATAGGAAAATGGTGGGGGATTTTCCTCGATCGGTTCGCTAGACTCCCTTATTATCAATT
>JAODAL010081540.1:0-11873 GCA_025379985.1 Phyllomedusa bahiana | reverse complement strand
TTCAAACATGACTAAAGTGCCCTTTGTTTTTAAAAAAAATGCAAAAGTTAACAAAGGGCCACATTTTAAATTTTATTGGTATAAAAAGATTGAATGTCACCTTTCTGAGTGCCAGACAGATGTTATTTTTTATTGCTGTGTCCATATTTGATGGGAGCGGAGTCTGTTCACAGTAGCCAGGAGATACAATGCCACAGTGAGTTAATCTTAACCCCTTAGGGTGAAAAGGCCTGATGGTGCTTTCACACAGTGCATTTTGGTGCATTTTTTGGCTTGTTTTTTTTTCAGAAATGCACAGCAAAAAAAAAAAAGCACCTAAAAAGCACCCTTACTGACTATCTAAATTTTTCAGTTTTTTCCTCCCTACATTTCAACAGTCTTTTTTTATTTTTTCAGTGATGCAGTTGCACTCAGCATACCCCTGTATGCTTATACATTATACACTGTAACATTATAATTAGAGATGGGCGAATTGATTCTAAAGAAGTGGAATTCGTTTAGAATTTCAGGAAAACTTCGATTCTGCACGAAATAGAAGTTTAGGGTAATTTGCGGTAACGAAGTGTGTTTTTAATTGATAAAATGGCTGCAAGCACATGGCGTTACATAGGGCAAAGAACTCTGAGAGGAAGAAAGGAAGACCCTAAATGACATGTGCAGAGATGAAGCCAATCAGAGACCGGCGGGATTCTGTGACATCACAGCACTATATAAGTCCGGACGCGACTCTAGCTGCTCACACTCCTCTCGTTGTGCCGCTGCTTCATAGATCTCAAACAAAGAAATTTGATTTTAACAGCGATTTTTGGGGGGGTGTCACTGCTTTTATCAGAGACTGCTCCTCTTCCCTTATAATTTTGATTCAGTTTGTGGGGTAATGTATAATTGAAGTCCAGTGTGGGTCCAATTCTGCTCCATATACATTTTAATGCCATCTGATCAGTTCTGGAGCACATTGAATATCCAAGGGTTGTTTAAGCCTGTTTGTGCTTTCGTAGTCAGTAAAAGAAATGGCTTTTTTACACACCACATACCAGTTAATTTTTTCCTGCTGAATTCTGTAGCACAATTTATATCCAAGGGTTATTTAAGCCTGTTTGTGCTTTTGTAGTCAGTAAAATACACCGCGTTTTTACACGCCACATACCAGTTAATTTTTTCCTGGTGATTTCTGTAGCGCAATTTGTATCCAAGGGTTAATTAAGCGTGTTTGTGCTTTTGTAGTCAGTAAAATAAACGGTGTTTTTAAACGCCAAAGACAAGTAAATTTTTCCTGGTGATTTCTGTAGCATAATTTATATCCAAGGGTTAATTAAGCGTGTTTGTGCTTTTGTAGTCAGTAAAATAAACACTTTTTTTTCTAATGCCGAAGACGAGTAGATTTTTCCGGGTGATTTCTGTAGCATAATTTATATCCAACCGGTAATTAAGCGTGTTTGTGCTTTTGTAGTCAGTAAAATACACAGAGTTTTTACACTCCACATAACAGTTAATTTTTTTTCTGGTGATTTCTGTAGTGCAATTTATATCCAAGGGTTACCCAAGCCTGTTAGTGGGTTCATTTGGAGTCAAATACAGAGTGTGTATTTATCATATACAGATATCTTCATTAGTGTTGAGCGATTATTATCGACAAAGTTGAAATCGGCACAGTTTTTATGGTAAACAGATTTTTTAGACCCGGCGATTTTTTAAAGGTTTAAAAATTTTCTTTGCATCATCTTTTAAAGGGATCGCGCCTTTTTCGGCGTTTCCCCCGCATTTTGGGGGGCCCAAGCAAAAAAAGCGAACAGAAAAGGCAGGGTGAGATGTGTGGGGCGACGAAAAGAGGGTTTGGGCGTTATGGTTGCGATTGGCGGGAAAAAAAATCACATGCCCCTTCGTTTTAAACATAAAACAGCCCTTCCTGTTCAGCCTCGTGTCTCTCAGGTCTCATAGCAGGAGGTGTGCCTTGCCTGTGTCCAAAAGCTCGCGAAATTATTCTATTTTTCACAGAAAAACCCCTTTTCTATTGCTTGTTCCTTAAAAATTATTAGATTAGAGATTGGGAAGATTTTATGTATTTTGGGGAAGAAAATTTTTAAAAAGGAGCATCTACCACTGTAAAGTCACGTGGGGGAGGGGGGGGGGGTCCGTGGGCAAACAAGACAAGTCTATAAAAATTTGGATAAATTTCCCAAAGATTAGTGGGGACTTTTGCACTGAAATAGCTTTATTTTAAAGTTTTTATTGAATACGTATTTTCCGGGATATTGGGCAGCGGGAATTTATATTAGGATCACATCTTTTCTAGTAATGGGGTCTTTTGTTAGGGTGCAAATTCACTTTTATTATCAGTATACATTTCAGATAGGTGTTCATTTTCAATTTTGTCATTCCCACCTTTGTTGATATATAAACCCTTGCACTTAAATTTGAATCCACAATTTTATATACATAGTGTTGAGCGATTTTTAATCGAAAAAAGTTTAAACGGGAAAGGTTTTTTTAGGGTGTTTAAAAATTTTCGATCATGCGATAATTTAAAGGGTTTTAAATCTGTGCATCATCTTTTAAGATCGCGGAATTTTTGGGCCCCTTCCTTTTTCTTTTTGGCGGCCAAAATCAGTTTAAAGAATAGAGCGGGGGTGAGATGTTTTGCGACGTCATGACTGGGTTTTGGTATGGTTCGGATTGGCTGGAAAAAAAACATGATCGTTTAAAAAACCCCCTTTCCCTTTTTCGGGCCCATTTAAGTGCTTAGCGCCCCATGTGGACGTGCGCCTGCCTGTGGCCAAACAGCTCAGCGAAATTTGTTTTTTCTGCACAGAGAAACCTCTACTATTAGCTGTGTCCTTCCCCAATTTGTTAATTAGAGTTTGGAAGATTTTATGTAGTTAGCTAGGAATTTTAAAAGCGCCCCCCAGGTTTTTAAAAAGTACGGGGGGAGCGGGGGGGGGGGGGCCCGAGGGAACCAGACCAACTTATCAAAAAAAGAACCCCGGAAAAAAGTTCACCAAACTTAGTGTGACATTGCACTAAAATATATTTATTATTAACGTTTGTTTTGAAATTTTCCGGGATTTGGGGCACCCTGAACTTATATTGGATACCATATTTTAGTAACTGCAGGTCTCTTTGTTAGGTGCAAAACTCCACTTTTATTTCAGTTACTTTTTCAGATAGGTTTTATTTAAATTTTACCCATTCCACCTGTTTTGGAATTTTAACACCTTTGCAGTTAATTATAATCCATTTAATCTTGTGTCAGCACAGGTTTTTTGTTTGAAAAAAAATAGTGTATCATACGAAAAAAAAAAGTACGTTTTTTTTTGGCTTTGCGCACCCGGGCTTTGTTCATTACGCAGCTTCCCGAAAAATTTAAAACAGCAATTCTTAGTCACCACAGGTGAATTGAAAGGTGCAAAAAAACCGTGTATTATACAAAACTAACAGATAACGTTTTTTTTTGACTTTTGCGCACCCATTTTTGTTCATTGACGCAGCATCCCGTAAATCTTAAAAACAGAAAATTCTATAGTCCCCACGGGAATAAAAAAGGTGAAAAAATACTGTGTTTTACGAAAAAAAAACAGATAGTTTTTTGGACTTTTGGCCCCAGTTTTTTTCATTGCGCAGCACCCACGAAATCTTAAAACGAAATTCTTAGCCCCACAGGTGAATTGAAAGGGCAAAAAAATCCCGTGTATTTAGAAAACTAAGATACGTGTTTTTTTACTTTTGCGCACAAAGCTTTGTTCATTGAACATCCCGTAAACTTAAAACAGCAATTCTATAGTCAACCACAGGTGAATTAAAAGGGGTGCAAAAAACGGTATTATACGAAAAAAAACGATAGTGTTTTTTATTTGGCCCAGCTTTGTTCATTGACGCAGCACCACGTAAATCTTAAAACGAAATTTCATAGTCCCCACAGGGAAATTGAAAGGTGCAAAAAATCCCGGGTATTATACAAAAATAACAGATACTGTTTTTTGACTTTTGCGCCCCCAGCTTTGTCTTTGACGCAGCATCCATAAATCTTAAAAAGCAATTCTATGTCACCACAGGTGAATTGAAAGGTGAAAAAATACTGTGTATTATACGAAAAATAACAAATACGTGTTTTTTGTTTTTTCGCCCCCAGTTTGTTCATTGACGCGCATCCACGTAAATTTAAAAACGAAATTTTAAATAGTCACCCCGGGGGAATTGAAAGGTCAAAAATCCCTGTATTATACGAAAAAAAAAAGATACGGTTTTTTGACTTTTGCGCACCCAGCTTTTTCATTACGCAGCATCACGAAAATTTTAAAAACAGCAATTCTATAGTCACCACAGGTGAATTGAAAGTGCAAAAAATACGGTTTATTAAGAAAACAAAACAGATACGTTTTTTTTGACTTTGCGCCCCCGTTTTTCATTGACGCAGCATCCCGTAAATCTTAAAACAGAAATTTCATAGTCACCACAGGTGTTTTGAAAGGTTGCAAAAAATACGGGTATTTATACAAAAACAAAAACAAATCGTTTTTTTTGACTTTGCGCCCCCGCTTTTTTTTCATTGACGCAGCATCCACGTAATCTTAAAACAGCAATTCATATCACCCCAGGTAAATTGAAAGGTGAAAAAAAAATACCGGTATTTTACAAAAATAAAGATACGTGTTTTTTTGCTTTTGCGCACCCAGCTTTGTTCATTGACGCAGCATCCACGTAAATCTTAAAACAGCAATTCTTTAGCACCACAGGTGATTGAAAGGGCAAATAACCGTGTTTTATACGAAAACATAACAGATAGTGTTTTCCAGCTTTGTTCGACGCGCTTAAAGTAAATTTTAAAAACAGCAATTCTATAGTCACCACGGTGAATTAAAAGGTGCAAAAAATCCCCGTGTTTTATACAAAAACAAAAGATACGTGTTTTTGACTTTTGCCACCCACTTTGTTCTTGAGCAGCACCCACGTAAATTTTTAAAACAGCAATTTATAGTCACCACAGGTGAATTAAAAGGTGAAAAAAATACCGGTTTATACGAAAACATAAAAATTACGGTTTTTTGTTTTGCGCACCAGCTTTGTTCTTTGCCGCATCCACGTAAATTTTAAAAAACAGCAATTTTTTAAAGTCCCCCCCAGGGTGAAATTAAAAGGTTAAAAAATACGGGATTATCAAAAAACATAACAAATACGTGTTGTTTGACTTTTTGCCAGTCCGATTTGTTGATAGACACTTGCATTTAAAATTTTGAACCCAGAAATTTTTGTTTTGTTAGAGGGATTTGAAAATAGCGTGATTTGCGTTTTTAAAATAAGAGACTTTCCAAAACTTTTCCTACCTTCTAAAAATTTATATTTCTAAACTGGAGCGAAATGCAGGTGGTAAGCAGCAAAGAGGGGATAGCACTGGGGGTAGGGTAGAGAGAAGGTGCTCCTTCAGTGCCCTGGGGGGACAACATGCATGCCAGGGGATCGCAGTTGCAGGACCGTCGGGCCCTTTCATCGTGGGGTCAGGGCCCTGTGAATCTAGTAACGAACATCGTCGCCAATCTGTCCTTCATGGAAAAATGCAACCTGCATCTAGCAGTCTTACTCCTCGTCCCCCCCATCACGGCCACAAAGTCTCATCAGCATCATCGCATCCGTCCAACATGAAGCAGCCAAAGTCAATTCGTGTACCCCCACTGTGGATAACCCATTGCTGAAGACCCTTTGATGAAAAAATTTTGGGTTTGGGGTCAGAAGGCATTTTAAAAAAGATAAGAGGATATTTAGTCTGCTCTGCGCCCAGTTACTGACCCATCAGAGGGGGTGAAGGAAGCCGGTCAATCGGCAAAAACCCCCGGGGCGGTCGGAAGCCTTGCAGTGCCCCTTGCTTGTAGCCTGCGCTTCGGATCGAAAGTCAGACGACCAAGTCCCCTGTGTGATGATGTGAGATGATGACGCTTTTGCGGACATCCTGGTCTTTTCCGCAAAATTTGCTTGCGAGCGTTTCATCAGTGGACGAGGGGAAGACGATGGGGTAGTGTCAATACAGGCCCGCCAAAAAGGGGAGGGCGGTGCAGAAGCCGCTGATATATTCGGCAGCCACGGTCAGCGCAAACCCGCCCCACTTTATCGTTCAAAAAGGTCCGGGATCTCTAAGCCGTTCTTTGTTTGGCAAGCCTCTGTTTAAACCAGGATGTCTATGCCCTTTGCCGTAAACGCAAAAAGTGGAAAGGCAAAAAAAAAACCTTAAGGGGTTAACACCCCCAACAGCTAGTCACAGCAGGAATGCATGAGGTTGAAATGGAGGGAACACTTGGCCAAAAAAGGCCAGGGTCCGACGCCGGGGGCCTCCAACCACTGTCAAACTCTGTCTCCGCCTACACCTCCTCCGCACCACCAAAGCGTTCTCAGCTGCCCATGTCCTCTACAGAGTCTGATCAGGGAATCAGCCTTCCGGCTTCAGCCTCCACTGTTAGCCGAGTACACCAGCACAACAGAGACCCATCTATACCCTTCTCCTTCCGCCAGTTTGATGACCTGCATGCCGTATCATGTCATAACAGCGCCAGTCTAGCAGCCAGCCTTCTGTCTTCCAGGTTTGGGATCCAGAAAAAAAAACACTTTAACCCAAACCATCCCAAGCCAAAAGCTGGTATGTCGGCATTGCCAGGCTTTTGGCCTTGGAAATGTTGCCTTTCCGTCTGGTGGACACAGATGGGTTCCGCCACGTCATGGCCCTCGCCTGCCCCCAATACCAGATGCTGAGCAGGCATCTCAGGTGTCTGGAAAAGTCCATCTCATCACCGACACATGGACTAGTAAAGAACGGGACAAGGACGCTTTTATCTCTGTGACAGCTCACTGGGTGAGCTGGGTGGGATGGTCTCTGTGGGTGACGGTGGCTCTCAGGCTCGGCGCCACGCTCTTCAAAAACGCAGGGATGGTGCAGGGCTCTTTCCCCACAAGGTCACTCTGGTGGCATCAGTGCCAAGTGACACCAGGCTGGTGAAAATTAATCTGCCTTAGGAGACCACACACACAGGTCAGGAGCTTGTGGACGGCTCTCCACAACGAGACCGAGCGCTGGCTGGGTGACAAGAACCTATGTGCCAGGCAAGGTGGGTGTGCGGTTAACGGGCGCAATCTGTGGCCGCCCTTAAGATCGAGTAGGCTGGAGCACATCCCTTGCCTGGACATGTCAAGAACCTTGTCGTCAGAAATTTCTAAAGAGCTACCGGAGTCTGGGACTGCTGCTGAAGAAGGCTCAGAGGTCTGAGTTCGCACTTCCGCCAGTTCGCACCATGCTTTGTCCCGCCTGGCTGCGTTCTAGCGTCAGCTTGGCCCCTCCCCGTCAACCGTCTCATTGTTGACGTCGGCAACACGTGGAATTCCACCCTCCACATGCTCAGCGATTGTGGGAGCAGTCGCAATGCCATTACGCAGTGACGATGTGACACATGGCTGTACAAGCAGCGGTGCTGGACCTCGGGGTGTTGAGCCACCGAGGTGGAGGCAGGTGAAAGAGTCTGCACCCTCCTTGCCAGTTTTGAAGAAGCCACCAAAAATGTGTCAGTGTGGACGATCTTGTCACGCATGAGCATTGTTGGTGATTCTTAGTCTCCGGAATGGATCGTTGGACAACTCTTGAACATCAGGGTCCCGCCAGCGACGGTAGGAGCAGACGGGACCACAGATGCAGACGGAAAGACCTTTCTCTCCATCAAATCCGCAAGGTCCCGACAGTTCTCACATTTTAATCGAGTCTTCATTAGGCAGTGGTTCAGGGTCAGAGCTAGTGCAAGGCGGTACCTCAGCTCTCAGGTGCATCATTGAGGCAAGTCAGGGCTGTGTTGAAGCTGTGCCGGAGGAAGCGGAGGAGGAGGAGGAGGGTGGAGGTATTCCTAGACACTGACGTCCCTGCCTTGGAAAGAGGTTGGCTTGAATTTGGAGGCAGGATGAGGAGATGGAGTTTGGCTTAGTGGCCCCTTAACCCAGAGGCTTGGGGAACTCAAGGGCTCCATCTCTCACATGAGTGCTTGATGCTTACATTTCTCAAACATGATCCTGCATTAAGGCATCAAAATGAACAACAGTTACTGGTGGCACCCTTCTGGATCCCTGGTCAAAACAAAACTAGCCATTTCCTTTCCACCCAACCAAATTAAGTGAGTAAAAATGCAGGACAATGGAGACCTTGCTGATTGAGCAACTGGAGAACATCTGTTGCGTCTGCTTCACGTTCCTTCACAATGTCTTGGTGGAAACAACGCCAGGAAGTGACGCAGTTTTTAGAGTGCAAAGGGACGCCGTAGCGTATAGCACTGGCAGCAGCAGACAAGGTGGCAAGAAGCCTACATGGGGGACCTTGGCAAATCTTTATTTACCACCTCACCAACGCATACAATGCGGCCACAGATTTCAACACCCAGAGGACCAGCTTAAGATCATGGTGCATGACCTATCTGCGTCTCAACTCCGATGTTTTTGTCTTGATGTTCGCGACCCAATAGACTTCTGGGTATCAAAAGATGGACGAATGGCCCGAGCTGGCTCGCCAGCCATAGAGGTGTTGTCCCTGCCCAGCAGCAGGGCGGCCAGGTCCATATCTGACGAGGACCTTCAGCACAGCGGAGGAGTCATTACAGACAAAACGCATATGGGCTTCCACAGTTAATGTGTGGATCGTTTGACTTTCAGCAAGATGAATCAGGATGGATCTATGATGATGTTTGGCCCCAATTGCCGAGGTCACCGATTACGTTGCTGTCTACTTCACATTCCGTCTCCAAACAGAAATCGCGAATCCTCTTGAAAAAACGTATTTTTAAAATGATTTATTTATTACTGCAATTTTTATTCTCAATTCCCAACATTTCGTTTTGTGTTTTGCTGTGAGGAGACTAAAAGACACCCAAAGGGTTTCATGACAAAAACCATATTTCCATATACTCACTTCATCTTTAGAATTTTTCACATTGTCAATGGTTTTGGGGGTCATGTTGCCACTCACAATCTTTTACAGTGCTAAGAAGTATATTTATAATTTTTTGGGTCATGTTGCTGTGTGTTACTGCAATTATCATGGTCCTTTGGAACAGTAATGTTGCTTCTAAGCTGGCATTTCTCCTTCACAATTTTTAACAGTGGCTGAGAAGTCATTTTATATATTTTTTGGGTTCATACTGCTTTGAAAAGCAGCACTTACTTACAGGTCCTATTCTAAAAAAATGTTGTTTATAATAGACATTGTTCTTCACAATTGTCAAAAGTGGCTCATGGGTCATGTTTTGAATTTTAGGGGGCATTTTGCTGTGACATGCAGCTATATTACAGGTCCTATTCTAAAAAATGTTGTTTCTAACAGACCATTTGTTCTTCACAATGGTAATGAGTTGCTCAAGGGTGATGGTGCTGTCAGAAACAAGAATAGGTATGACACTGTTAATGGACAAATATTGCCAAATGACTTGTTTTTGCAATGTCTTTAAACTTAGCTATCAATCCCTTTATTGAGACAAACCCATTTTAATACATTAAAAAAGAGAAACAAAGACATGGTGGGATTCCATCGATTAAAAAATGTGTTTTGTAGAATTAAAGTACTAAAAAACTTGCATGTACAAAATAGCTGTTAAAAAAATCTATGATTGTACACGGGAGGTAACAGGAAAACTTGACCAGATGTAGGTTATTCAGAGGAACATGGAGTATGGAGCACGGACAGAGAACAAAGTACAGAGACCATTTCCTCCAGCACGTTGGTAAAATGGAAAAGAATGCCAAGATAAAGGGCACCTGGGTGTACCAGGAGCGTAAACCACCCATAATTTCAGTGAAGCTCAATTGGTCCACACTCATACGGAGGGGCAAGCGCTACCCTGGTATTGATGTGTACGAGAAGACTGGAGTTTTCACACTTCCGCTTCGCCACTCTGCTTCAGCACGACAGTTTTCGTTGCTGCGTCTAAGGGGCTTTTTAACCTGCCGTGTTAATAGATGAAAGACGCCAGCCTGGGCTCTCACCGCACCCACTGTAACTCCGGCCCATGGTCATTGCTGTGGACCCAGGACCAAGTATAGTCAATGTCCGTTCAACTAAAAAACAAAAAATGGTTTTAAAAAGACCCCTTTTTTTCCGGCATTTTTCAAAAAATGTGGGGGTCATGCGGTTTGGGGCTCATGTGTGGCCCAGGCGGGTTTAGTCAATGGTCCTTTGAAACAAAAATTGGTGGTTAAAAAAGATTTCCTTTTTTCCGGCACTTTTTAAATGGGGGGGTTAATGAGGTTTGGGGTCTTGCTGTGGCCAGGAAGGTTTAGTCAATGCCAGTGAAACAAAAATTTGGTGGTTGAAAGACCCCTTTTTCCGGCATTTTTAAAATCTGGGGGTCATGCGGTTTGGGGCCTTTTAATGCTTTCCCAGGCGGGATTTTCAATGTCCAGTTCAAGAAAGATGATGGTTCAAATCATATCCCTTTTCGGGGCATTTTTAATTTGTGGGTGATGCGGGTTTAAGGGTCATGCTGTGGTAAAAAGGACGGGATAGTGAAATGGTGTTTTGTTTTTTTTTCTGGGCTTTTAAAACCAAAAGTGTTTTGGGCCTTTAAGTTTGTAGCAGTATCCTTTTTACTGTTGTGGATTTTAAAATTTTCAGTTTCCACCCCTGTTTGGGTGTAGAATGAAGGTTTTGTTGCTCTCCATAGACTTTAATGGTCTTTCCTAAAAATTTCTATCGACTATGGGACTATCTTGTTGTTGATGGTGGGGACTATCGCCATCGGCCCGATGTCGAGGGCCCCCAAAAAACGTAATCCACTCAAAAACAAATTCTTTTAAACGGTCTGTAAATTTTTGATAAAAACAGTATGTCAGACAGAGAGGTGGAGGCTCTTCACTTGAAAGGGCAATGGCACAAAAATTTCCTGGAGCAGGCCAGGTCGCAGACAGTAAGGGGGACGTCGCAGCAGGGGTCATCGGGGGAGGCCGGGAACTCCCGGGTGTCATCAAGGGGCCCCTGTAGGGACCAGCCCCCAAAGGGGTTTCTTGTTTGGGTTTGGGAACTAGGTCTTTCCACTTCCTCCCAAATGACATCGAAAAACCCCAGCCAAATTTGGGGTTGGGAAGGTAAAACCGCCTCTGTCCACCCGGTTTCCCCTCACCCAGAGATCTCCCTATGGGGGCGGGAGCTCAGCCCCACTTTTACAGCGAGGATGAAAATTTTAAAGGAGAGTCGGGCGGGAAATTGACAGCGAAGGGAAATGGGGCCGATATCCCCTTTTTTCTTGCAGTAGGCGGAAAAGTGGGGGATGTGGAGAGTGGCAGGGGGAAGGTTTTTGTTGTGAGGGGTCAGCCTCTGCTTTCCCAAAAACCATTGGGGAAAGGAAGCAGTGAAGATCCAAAAAAATAATCGAGGGATGATGTTGGGCCGACGAAATTGGGAGCCGGGTAAAGGGAAAGGGTTTCCGGCATCGTCAGGAAGAGGGCATCAGTTTGCGCGTCAGGCAGCGGGCAGCCAGAAAATGGGTAGTGTGGCCTTTGAGTTAGCAGGGTAGCAGGAGTGCGGGTTGGGGGGAAAAACGGCCAGGGGAAAAAAAAACCCCGTTCGCAGGTCCAAGAAATTAGCGGCCCCAGGGGCTCAGAAAGGGGCACGATGGTGGGTAGTTTTTCCCAGTCCCGGAGCTTTTGGGGGGAAAAAACCCACCTACTCGGGGGGGTGGGGCCCAGTTTTTTCCCTAAGAACCGGAGGAGCGAATATAATATGTAGAATCGTGGGCAGAAAGTGAAGCGGGGGGCTAGGAAGAAAATTTTGGCCCCAGGCCCCGCACCCAACACATGCAGCGTCACCTTCTGGTGGCCGGGGAAAGAAAGGGTGGATCAGATGGGGTGGTCCATCTGCCGCGCACAAACAG
>JAODAL010081539.1:0-11873 GCA_025379985.1 Phyllomedusa bahiana | reverse complement strand
GGTCAGCGACGGTTCAAAAGGGAAAGGATTAGATACCGGTCGGGAGCGGTATCAAAAAGGATGGGTTTTTAGTACACGGCTCAGCGCCCCGGTATCACACAGGATGGGATTAGATACACGGCTCAGCAGACGGTATCACACAGGATGGATTAGATACAGCGGCTCTGTGACGGTATCACACAGGATGGATTAGATACAGCGGCTCTGTGACGGTATCACACAGGATGGATTAGATACAGCGGCTCTGTGACATCACACAGGATGGATTAGATACAGCGGCTCTGTGACATCACACAGGATGGATTAGATACAGCGGCTCTGTGACGGTATCACACAGGATGGATTAGATACAGCGGCTCAGAGACGGTAAAACACAGGATGGGATTAGATACACGGCTCAGCAGAGGGTTTAAAAAACACAGGATGGATTGATACACGGCTCAGCAGACGGTACACACAGGATGGGATTAGATAAGGGGTTAGCAGACGGTAACACACAGATGGATTAGATACACGGCTCAGCAGACGGTAACACACAGGATGGATTAGATTACACGGTCAGCGGGACGGTAACACACAGGATGGGATTAGATACACGGCTCAGCAGACGGTAACACACAGGATGGGATTAGATACACGGCTCAGCAGAGGTATCACACAGGATGGATTAGATACAGCGGCTCTGTGACGGTATCACACAGGAGGGATTAGATACAGCGGCTCTGTGACGGTATCACACAGGATGGATTAGATACAGCGGCTCAGCAGACGGTTTATCACACAGGATGGGATTAGATAACAGCTCAGCAGGAGGGTTATCACACAGGATAGGATTAGATACCAGTTTCAGCAGAGAGTATCACACAGGATAGGATTAGATACACGGCTCAGCAGACAGTTTGACTGATTTATCCCTAATAGCAGTCTTGATGATTCTGAATGCAGCTTTGGATGTGTTTGGAGTAGGGGTCATTATGTACCTGTAATCAGTCGCTATAATTTGTATGTTCATGGGTGACGGGGCAGCTGCTCTCTCAAGGGGTTGTTCAAATTAACTTCCAGTTTTTGTAGAGCCGAACCTTATCCTCGCCCTCCGACGTTCCTTGGTTCCGGTGCCGCACTCCTCTGTTATTCGTCCACATCCGTGGTGCTGCCTCTACTTACATCATTATTTGGCGATTTAAATGGGGGGGAGGGGGGGTGTGAGAACGTGGCCGCTGCGGCAGTGACGTCCCCATTTGGAAGTTCAAGAACAAAAATGGGAGCCCGGAGGGACTCGGGAGGGGGGGGGCGCGGCGCCCGGGGGGGACGCGGAGGGGCGCGGCGCCCGGGGGAGCGGAGGGGCGCGGCGCCCGGGGGAGCGGAGGGGGCGCGGCGCCCGGGGGGGGAGCGGAGGGGGCGGCGCCCGGGGGAGGGGGAGGGGCGCGGCGCACCTCGGGGGAGCGGGGGGCGCGGCGCCGGGGGGCGGGGGGCGCGGCGCCCGGGGAGCGGAGGGGCGCGGCGCCCCCGGGGGGGAGGGGCGCGGCGCCGGGGGAGCGGGAAAAGGGCGAGCGGAGGGGAGCGGAGGGGCGCGGCGCCTGGGGGGGGGAGCGGAGGGGCGGGAGCGGAGGGGCGCGGCGCCCGGGGGAGCGGAGGGGCGCGGCGCCCGGGGGAGGGGGGGGGGGCGGGCCCCGGGGGGGGGGGGGGGCCGGCCCCCCCCCCCCCCGGGGGAGCGGGGGGGGCGCGGCGCCCGGGGGGGGCGGGGGGGCGCGGCCGCCCGGGGGGAGCGGAGGGGCCCCGGCGCCGGGGGAGCGGGGGGAAGCTGAACCGGGTTTTGCCGACTGTCTGAAAAAGTTCCTTGAAGCGCCCCATAAAAACCTTTTGAGGTTTCAGATAACCCGTGTCGTAAAAAATTATCTGCGCGCCACCTATTGGATGCGAGTTCCCTCAAGTCACCCCGATTTATAGCCTTGTTATTGAATGGGATTAGAGCTAAACAAGATATCATCTGAGGACAGCTGTTTCTGGGTGTTTGCTCCTATCAGTGTGAGGGATATGGTTGGGCGGGTGGAAGCTCTGGGTTGGGGGGGATCTTAGGGCTGTGGGAGATGAAAACCCCTTTTTAGTTTCCATTGAAATTAAAATTTATTCTAAAGGGGCCAGGGGAAAAAAGAGCTAGGACTCTGCAGGTCCTTTTAGATGTAGCTTTCCCTCAAGTAATCCGATTAATGAGCCTAAGGGAAATGGGTTGGAACAAACCAAAGACTCATCTGCAGACAGTTGTTTCAGGATGTTTGCCCCTCATCAGTGCAGAGTAGATACAGGTTGGCTGGGTCACAAGCTCTAGGGGTAGCGCAATAGGGGTAACAGACCAATGAAGCGCCACACTCCATTGAAATTTAAATATAGTCTAAAAGGCTCATGGGAAATTATGTAGGACCCTGCAGCTCCACCTGTTGGATGTAGCCTTCCTCAAGTCACAGCTGACTCAATGAGCCTTGTAATGTGAATGGGATTAGAGCCAAACCAGATACTCATCTGCAGAAGCGTTTCGGGTGTTTGCCCTCATCGTGCAGAGTAGTACAGGTTGGTGGTGAGGAGCTTTAAACACGGGGGTCTGCAAGTCGGCTCTCCAGCTGTTGGAAAACTACAACTCCATCATGCGTTTATTAATCTTTTCGTGGGGAAGATGGGGATTTTAGTTTCCAACACCTGGGGAGCCGACATTGCAGACCCCTGTCCTAGAGCTTCTCACCCAGCCAACCAGTATCCTACACTGCACTCATGAGGGGCAAACACCCGGAAACAACTGTCTGCAGATGAGTATCCGGTTTGGCTCTAAAGCTGCAGAGCCGACGTTACAGAGCCCTGCTCTAGGGGTAGCTGGTCTGCTGACCAAGGAAAGGATAATGGAAAGTCTAAGGAGCCTTCAATAGATGTTCCTCTTGCCTCGGTCATGTACATGCACGCTCCGCTGAGCATGCATGTGTTCTTAATGGGGAGAATAGAGAGCGCTGAGGCCAAACACCTCTAAGGAAAGCAAAGGCATCCGGCATAGACCGCAAAGCCTCCTCTCATACACATCAGGTGCCTTCCACTTGACTAAAAACAGCTTTTGGGGGGGGCGGGGGGCGTAATGTAGGGGGGCCAGAGTTTTGAGTTACACCTTGGTGGGGGCGGGGGGGGTAGTGTGGGGGGGGGGGCAGGGGTTTTGGTACACCTCTGGTGGGGAGCGGGGGCGTAGATGTAGGGGGTGCAGAGTTTTAAGTTCTACCTTTGGTGGGGAGCGGGGGCGTGTGTAGGGGGGGGAAGTTTTGGTTAAACCCCTTTGGGGGGAGGGGGGGGCGTAGCTGTAGGGGGGCAGAGTTTTAAGTTCTACCTCTGGTGGGGAGCGGGGGCGTACCTTTAGAGGGGCAGAGTTTTAAGTTCTACCTTTGGTGGGGGGGGGGGGGGGGGCGTAGCTGTAGGGGGGGCAGAGTTTTGAGTTACACCTCTGCTGGGGAGCGGAGGCGTAGATGTAGGGGGGCAGAGTTTGCAGTTCTACCTCTGGTGGGGAGCGGGGGGGGGTGGGTGTGGGGGGCAGAGTTTTAAGTTCTACCTCTGGTGGGGAGCGGGGGGTAGCTGTAGGGGGGCAGAGTTTGAAGTTCTACCTCTGGTGGGGAGCGGGGGCGTAGCTGTAGGGGGCAGAGTTTGAAGTTTACCCTTTTGGGGGAGCGGGGGCGTTGGGGGGGGAGGGGGGGGCAGAGTTTTTAGTTACACCTCTGGTGGGGAGCGGGGGGGGGGGCTGTAGGGGGGGGCAGGTTTTTTAATTCTACCTTGGTAGGGGGGGGGGCGTATGTAGGGGGGGGAGGTTTTAATTACCCCCTCTACTGGGGGGGAGTGGGGGCGTAGCTGTAGGGGGGGGGGGGAGTTTTAAGTTTTCACCTCTGCTGGGGAGCGGGGGGGGTGGGGGTAGGGGGGGGGAGAGTTTGAATTTCTACCTCTGCTGGGGAGCGGGGGCGTAGCTGTAGGGGGGGCAGAGTTTTAAGTTACACCTCTGCTGGGGAGCGGGGGCGTAGGTGTAGGGGGTGCAGAGTTTGTTTTTACTTCTGGGGGGGGGGGGGCCCTGCTGTAGGGGGGGGCAGAGTTTTAAGTTACACCTCTGCTGGGGAGCGGGGGCGTAGCTGTAGGGGGGGCAGAGTTTTAAGTTACACCTCTACTGGGGAGGCTAAAGGCCGTAGTTCAGGGCAAGAACAGAATTTTCGGTTACATTGCAGTGTGCAAACGTCATGTCGTCTTGTGCTAATTGCTGCCTTCTTATTGTTTCCTAGTTTCGCCCACCCTCTCACCCCATTGAGGGAGGCTCCATGGTGACCGGACCTTGATGAAGCCCGGGTGATTGGGAGTTCACGGAGGATCTGACCATGTCCGCGGGAGCTGAAGTCGCTGCCTCTGACGCCCCGGTGCCTTCGCGGCTGACCTGTCTGTCCCTTGCCGTGGTCGCCCTCCTCTGCTTTGGGGCCGGCTTCAGCACGGGGGCAGAGTTTGTGCGTTTTCTGTCTTTCGGGGCCACGGTCGGGGTCATCCATGGAGGAGGAGGAGGGGCGGGGGAGGGGGCCCGGTGTTGTGGGGGGGGGAGACGCCGCCTTCCTCCGCTCTATCGGGGTAGATGTGGCGCTGCTGGTCCTATTCGTCCTCCAGCACAGCCTCATGGCCTGGCCTGCGGTGAAGGACACCGTGGTGAAGGTGTTCGGGGTGCTGCAGAGGTCCGTGTACATCCTGTGCACGGCCGTGTCCCTCCAGGTCATGATGCGCCATTGGCAGACCTTCCCCCGCGGACCTTATCTTTGGGCCGTCTCCGGCGCCCCCTGGAGTACGTGGCTCCCCCTGCTGTGTGCGCTCCTCCACACTATATCCTGGCTCCTCATCTTCAGCGTCTTGCTGATCTTCGACTATGCCGAACTGATGGGGGTCAAACAAGTCTATTACCACTGCCTGGGAATGGGTGACCCCCTGTCCCATAAGTCTCCCCGCGCCGCCCGCCTCTACGCCCACCTCAGACACCCCATCTACCTGGAGCTACTGGTCATCCTCTGGGCCGTGCCCTCCTTCCCTCCCGATCGTCTGCTTCTTTCCGCCACCCTTACCCTTTACCTCACCTTGGTTCACCGCCTGGATGTGCACGATTACAGCTACCTCCGCTCCCAGCTGGAGAAGAAGTTCACGCTCTTCTCACGGGAGGAGGCGAATTCCGAGTATGGCGCATTGTGGAAAAAAGACTGATGGGGGCGAGAAGTTTTTGGGGGGGCGGTCGGTGCGCGTGGAGGAGAGGCGGGGGGGGTGACGGGTGCAGCTTGGGGGGACGAGGCGGCGGCGCCCCTGAGCGTGGGGAGAGGGGGGGGAGGTGCGGTGCAGCGTGGAAGACGAGGCGGAGGCGCAATGAAGCTTTTGCTTTGCTTCAACCACGAATACAAGATTTTAGCTGCAATACTTGCATGGTGATGATTGGAGACCTCCTGCCACCAGGTCACCATGACGGATAAGAGTGTTGGGTCAGCCCAAAGGCAGAATTCACGTTTTCTCCCAGTTTTCTTTGATCTCAACAACTCCCCCATTAAGGGGGTATGTTAACGGGTTTCTGCCCTCATCAGGAGAGTGGGATAGGTTGGCTGGGTCAGAAGTCTAGAGCAGGGGTGTCAAAGGGGCCCTCCAGCTGTTGGGAAATACAACTCCCTCATCCCCATGTTATAGATTATACAATGCATGATGGGAGTTTATTTTCCCCAAAGGGGGGGCCCGCAGTTTGACACCCTGTCTGGGGTAGCTCAAAAGGGGTAACAGACTAATGAAGCGCCATTAAGCGCTCCATTGAAATTTAAATAGCCTAAAAGGCTCATGGGAAATTATGTAGGACCCTGCAGCTCCACCTATTGGATGTAGCCTTCCTCAAGTCACAGCTGACTCAATGAGCCTTGAAATGTGAATGGGATTAGAGTCAAACCCGATATATTGAGCAGCTGTTTCAGATGTTTGCCCTCATAGTGCAGAGTAGATACGCAGAACACCCCAAGGCTGAGTTCCACGGTTAATTGCCCGGCGTGTTTGCCCCCCAATTAGCCCTGTGTGTTCTGTTGGGGGTGTGTTGGGGGTGTGTGTGCTGTGTGTGTGCTTGTGTGTGTCTGTTTGTGTTGTCTGTGTGTGTGTGTCGTGTGTGTGTGTCTGTGTGGGTGGGCTGTGTGTGTGTGTCTGTGTGGGTGTCTGTGTGTGTGTGTCTGTGTGTGTGTGGCTGTGTGTGTGTGTCTGTGGGGTGTGTCTGTGTGTGTGTGTCTGTGTGTGTGTGTTGTGTTGGTGTCTGTGTGTGTGGTTGTGTGTGTGTGTCTGTGTTTTTGTGTTTTGGGTGTGTCTGTGTGTGGCTGTGTGTGTGTCTGTGTGTGTGTCTGTGTGTGTGTCTGTGTGTGTGTTGTGTGTGGTCTGTGTGTGTGTCTGGGGGTTGTTGTCTGGTGTTGTGTGTTGTCTGTGTGTGTGTGTGTTGTGTGTTTTTTTGTGTGTGGTGTGTGTGTGTGTGTTGTGTGTGGTGTGTTTGTGGGTGTGTGCTGTTTGTGTCTGTGTGTGTGTGTGTTCCTGTGTGTGGTGAGTGTGTGTGTGTGTGTTGTTGTTGGTTGTGTGTGTTTGTGTGTGTCTCTGGTGCTGTGTGTGTCTGTGTGTGTGTGTGTGTGTCGTGTGGGTGTGTGTTGTGGGGTGTGTGTGTGGTGTGTGTGTTGTGTGGTGTGTGTGTGTGTCGTTGTGTCGTGGCAGCTCACGGCCCATGACTACCCTTACTAGAGGTTATACGCCGTGAATTTAAATTGACTGCCTTTTTCCCCGCTCGCGTTTTGTGCGAGCGGGGGGAGGGAGGCGTAATCCATGTTTTATGGGGAACTGTGGTTACGTAAGTCTGGGCCGTATCTGCCCCCTATTTAGCGCAGTGCGGCGAAATTTCGGGGTGAAATACGTCCAAAATAAGCCGTGTGAACATGGCCTAATGGTGATGCCGCAGTACACCCTAAGTTTTGGAAGTACGCGCTGATTGGCACTTAAAGCGGTTTCAGAGGGGTAAAATTATAGTTCTCTTTAGAGCTTGGATTGCACTAATTGCGGCGTGCATTTCGGCCGTACTAAGGTGCAAATTCGCGGCGAAATGCGCGCCGCAGTTACACCGTGTGAACATACCCTAAAGCTTGCTTTCTATTCTGGAAGTTTACCAAAACCATATAGAGATTTCGGGAAGAGGGTCACAGTAAGCAGTCGGCTTCTCCCGAAGATAAGAAGGCCGAATGCATTTTGGGAAGAGGAACCTCCATTCACAGGCGACTCAGGAGCTGCGCCCTCCCTGTGCTTCAGTCACTGGACTTCTATTTAGAGACGGCTTTTATATTTTTGTAATTTTTTTTTTTTTATAATATAAGCATTCGGCATCGGTGCCTGCAAATTTAGTATTTTTTCGACCTGCCAAATGTTTTCTATTCAGAAGTTGCAGTGGCCGCTTCGTGTGATGTTTTTTGTAGATTCACCTTCGCTGTTTTATAAAAAAAAAAAAATGTAAAAACTTTTTGATCATTGCTTTGTGTTTTTGCAAAATGCATGTCCCGGAAATGTACAGATTGCGGGGAGGGGGGTGCAGACAGCTGTTGCGTGGTGTTTGCCCCTCATGAGTGCAGTGTAGGATACTGGTTGTCTGGGTGAGAAACTCTAGGGCAGGGGTCTGCAACGTCAGCTCTCCAGGTGTTGGGAAACTACAACTACCATCATGCATTTAATTTTATCTATTTTGTGGAATGTGGGAGTTGTAGTTCCCCAGCAGCTGGAGAGCCAACGTTGGAGACCCCTGATCTGTAGCATATTTGTCAAACTCTAGACCCCTGGGCCGACTCTGAGCCGCTGTGTCATTTGATGTGGCCCACAAGAGCTTAGATACAGTGAGCAGGGATGGATGAGTGGTGCCACCAGGATAGGGAGCGGGCGCCATGTTTGCTTTGAAGCTATGGTGCAGAACTCACAGGCGTTGGCCCAATTCTGACAGCCCTAGCCAGACAACCTAGCCAGCCTCCGACGGCCGTATCATGGCTGTCATAATGCCAATAAAGCCCTGGGTAAAAATGAGTTTGACCCTCCTGCTCTATAGGATGTGGGGCGGGAAGGGCCCAATGAAGGGTGATTGGTAACGTTATCCTAGGTCTAGTGCCCAATCCTCAGCACGGGGGGCTGGGTTAAAGGGGTTGTCTCACTACATTGATTCATCTCACCTCAGTCCTATTTTCTTGGTTTCATTTTGAATTCAGGGGCGTGTTTGCTGGCTTCCACTAGGCTGTAGTCGAAACCAGGTCTGTAGCTATAGCAACCAGTGCTGGCAGCCTATCAGGAGAAATCACACTGGTCTGTAGCTAAAGCAACCAGTGCTGGCAGCCTATCAGGAGAGATCAAACAGGTCTGAAGCTATAGCAACCAGTGCTGGCAGCCTGTCATGAGAGATCGAACAGGTCTGTAGCTATAGCAACCGGTGCTGGCAGCTTGTCAGAAGAGATCAAACAGGTCTGTAGCTATAGCAACCAGTGCTGGCAGCTTGTCAGAAGAGATCGAACGGGTCTGAAGCTATAGCAACCAGTGCTGGCAGCCTATCAGGAGAGATCGAACAGGTCTGTAGCTATTGCAACCAGTGCTGGCAGCTTGTCAGAAGAGATCTAACCGGTCTGTAGCTATAGCAACCAGTGCTGGCAGCCTATTAGGAGAGATTGAACAGGTCTGTAGCTATAGCGACCTGAGGAGCTGATGCAGCCCATACAAGAGGGGATATATAGGAATAGGTAGGACACTGGTAATGTACACATATTGCAAAGTGACTGGATTTTACAAGATCTTTAACATAAAAAGCAGCAATCCCTGTAGTGAGACGACCCCTTTAAGCTAATCCTTAGCCTCAGATTTCTTCTCAGGCTTCATTTTGTTTAGTTTTCTTTCCGTAACGGTTGTCATCTTCTCGTCTTCGCTCTCCTGGGGAATGAGCAGTGAGACCGGGCAAATTTACACCCAAGAGGTGTCCTTGCCTAAAGTGGAGCCTTCCATGTTCTAGCTCAGTGCTCTGCAAAGTGCGGCTCTCCAGCTGTTGGGAAACGACAACTCCCATCATGCATTTATATAATCTATATCAGTGGGCATGATGGGAGTTGTAGTTCCCCAAGAGCTGGAAAGCAGCACTTTGCAGACCACTGTCCTATGGTCACACGGCGCCTCGAGCTGCGAATCAGTGAGCGCGATGATCGGCCCTCGGCCGGCCCCATTCACTTCTTTCCCCGGCGTTCTATGCGTGTCATGATTACCATAATTACAGGATGTATTTCGGGGTGCATTGCAGCCCCAAAATTTGCCCTAAAATAAGGTGCGTGAACGTACCCCAAATATTAAGCCCCGGGCCTGAAAAGTAGTCAATGACCAGAACATTTTTTTAGTTTTTGCCTCCTTGCGTTTCAACAGTTGTAACTTTTTTTTTTTTTCAATGACGCAGTTGTATGAGGCCTCGTTTTGTTTGAGACAAGTTGTACTTTATGGGGGAATAGTTTAAGTTCACTTATAAATAATTGCAGAATTTTTTTATTTTTTTTTATTTTTTTTTTTACTTTTTTTTTGTTTTTTTTTACACCATTCACTTTTCACACTTAATAACTTGTTAGATTAATTCTACAGGATATTATGGTCACATGGATACCTAATATGTGTAGGGGTTTTTTTTGTGTGTAATGTCTGCGCAATTATTTTTTATTAAATATTTTTTATTTTATTATTTATTTTTTTTCTTCATTTTTATTAAATTTTTTATGTTTTTTACTTTTTTTTTTTTTAAACACTTAATGTATTAGCATATATGAATATGCTAATACATTATAATCTGTGTCAGTCTGACACAGGCAGTGATCAGGACAGCACACAGTCTGTCCTGGTCACTGGCTTGTTACACAGACAGCCCTGGGGCCACTCTAGGTCCCCAGGGCTGACTGTGCAGCCGTTCCCTGAGCTCTGTTGGGTCACCGGGTGTTTCCGATCACCAGACAGAGCAGGGGAACCCTCTGATCGCGCTGCGGTAACGCACCGCCACAATCAAAGGGTTAAAGCAGCGGGTTGCGGAGGTTTCCTCTGTTGCTCGCAGGGGATGCTCTGGGATCAGGGCTGTGTAGTACAGCCCCAATCCCAGCGCTGCTGCGGCGCCGGGTGCCACAAACCCCGACGTCAAAAGACGCTGCGCGGTCGTTAAGGGGTTAAAAAAATGCATTGGGTCCCTCTATATCTGTCTGCCTGCTATGATGTGGATGGGAAGGCCGAGAGGTATCGATCTCATCCCCTCCTGTGTACACCATACTACGGCCACCCCAGTACCCGACCGGTCCAGACTGGTTCTGATGGCGCCCGGCTTCCCTGGAGTTAGTGTGGCTGAAAAAAGACAGATCTCCATCTGGTTCAGCCAAGGGTGGGGAGATGTGGATGGAGGGACGGGGCAGCTACAGCTTGATGGCGGCCATCTTGACCTTGAGGCGACGTCCAGCCTGTACCCAAAACTTCCAGTTCTTCCTTCACGGGAGAGGCGTGGTAGCACATGGCATTATTAGCGCTGTGCCCCAGTGGTGAGAAAAGGAGCGTCTCCCACAATCCCTAACTAGAATGATGGGAGTCACCCCACCCAAAAACGCACGGGAAAGTTTTAAAAGTTAAATAATCCCCCATCTGTCCTTTGGGGTGGCCCCCCAACTTGTTACTCTCCTCAACCTCTGGGCCCCCATAGCAGCTGCTATGGCTATAGATACACCCATGACTGTGCACAAAAGGAGGTTTTAAAAAAATGAACCAAAACAAAGCCAGCAGCCAAACGGGGCCCATAGGACCAATCGGGCCCCTAGCGACCAATCGGGCCCCATAGCGACCCAAACGGGGGCCCCCTACGACCAAACGGGCTCATAGGACCAATCGAGTCATAGAACCAATCAGGCTCATAGAACCAATCGAAACCCATAGCAACCAATCGAGCCCACAGTAACAATCGGGGGGTCATAGCAACCCAACAAGCTCACAACAACCAAACAAATCCATAGTAACCAACAAAGCCTTAGAACCAAACAGGCCCCTAGCAACCAATCAGAGTCCAAAAACCAATCAGAATCCATATAACCCAAACAAGAGCCCCCCATACAACCAACAAAACTCATAAAACCAAACAGAGCCCCCTAGAACCCATCAGGCCCATAGAACCAAACACTATGAAACCCCAAACGGGGCCCAAAGCAACCAATCAGAGCCCATAAAAGACCCCAATAAAAACCATAGTACAATCAGAAATCATAGCAAACCAAAAGGCCCAAGAACCAATCAGAGTCATAAACCCAAACAAGCTAAATTTGCAACCAATAAGGCCCATAGCCACCAAACAGGCCCCACAACCCAACGACCCATAAAACAACCAGACCCCAATAAAACCAAAACAAAATCATGAATCGGAGTCACACAACCAATCAACCAATAGAAACCAAACAGGGGTAAAAAAACAGAGCCCAAAAGCAAGGAGCCCCTAGCAACCAATCAGAGCTCATTGAAACCCCTCGACCCCCAGCAAACCCGACTCCATATAACCAAAACAGGCGTACTTTTATTTTTTCCCCTTTTTTTATTTGTTATATTTTTAAAATTTTTTTAGCCCCCCAGCTCTTGACCTTGAGGGGAGATAATTAACAGTTCTGCATTTTTTTATATAATGCAGAAGGGTTCACAAAGATGGAGCTCCCAGAACTTCCTGCCTATGGAAGTCATAGGAGCAGTAAGATGGCGACCATGAGTGTCTTCATTGGCTTGGGGGGCCACAGCAACTGCCGGCACCCCCCTGATTCTTTTGGGGGAGG
>JAODAL010081538.1:0-11873 GCA_025379985.1 Phyllomedusa bahiana | reverse complement strand
TGGGGTTGACCATCCCCACCAGGGCGGGCCTTTAAGATGGGCGTCACCTTAAATTGGCAACACCCCCCGCCATCCAGGAGCTTTTTAAAATTAAAAGGTATCTCAAAAGCGTTCACTGCCATTTTCCTCGCAAGGTTTTCCCCTCCATGGTAAACCCAAGGAAAAGGGCGGGGAAAAAGGGTTTTTCCCAAAAGAAGAAAAAGGAAACCCACTGAAAACCCTTGTTCCGAGAAACCAAACCCAATACCAAGATCTACAGCAGAGAAAAAGGGAAGATTTAAAAGGCGGAAGAGTTGAAGAGGGGCAAAAAACTCTTTTAAACCTCAGCCCAACCCCCAAAACCCCTTCCCTTTTCCTCATCTTTCCCCTCCTTTTTCAGGCGGGAAAAAAAAAAAAAGGTCCTCACTAAAGGGTTTATGCATTTGGTTTTCCTCCCATCTTTTGCCTTTTTCCCCGTGTTTACTCTTCGGGTTTCCTCTATCCCTTCTTTATTTTTGGGTTGCTTCGTATGTTGAGGGTCAAAGGGAAACGGGCCTTTAGTTTTAAGGGGGTAGACCCCCCTTCGCTCCGGGGTTTTCCCAATATTTTTTGGCGTAGGTCGTAGGCTTTAAAAAGGTTTTCCTTGGGGTAAAAGGGTTTAGACCTTAATCCCATCTTGGGGTTCCATCAAAACAGGGCCCAGAAAATTCAAAAAAAAAATCTAAACCCTTCTTTTGGCAAGTGCGGGTTTTCTCTTCGGCCACAAACGGGTTTTTTGGAGCCTTGGGCATTTGGAGAGTTGAAAAATCCTTTTTTGGGGGCCCCCATTACCCGGTGATTTTTTTGATTTTGGGAGTAAAGTTTTCCTCCCCTGTTTTTTCCCTTAACTTATTACGGTATAGCATAACGCTTTTTGGGGCACTGCCATTTCCCAAAAAGGGGTGGCGCCAAACCAGGGGGGGGGCCCCAATCTTGTCCAAATTTTGGTTTTTACCGGTGGCAGCCATGACAATTCCCATTTTGCCCCAAGGGGGGGGTTCTATTTAACAGGCAGAAAAGCCATGATAGGGCGCCATTTTGGTCCAGTTCTGTTTAAAGCCCTTCAAAAAAATCCTTTTTATCTTTCCCCCCCGTAATTTGGGTTCTAAACCCAAACAAATGAAAATTTAAAATTTCCTTTTTTTTGTTGAAAAAAAAGTATTTTGAAATTTTCGGCCAACTTTTAACTTCTCTTCCGGAAAATTCCTATCTCGGTTTGGGGGCCGTTGCAGGGGCCCCTTGGGGTTTTAATATGGAAACGTTTGGGAAATTAAAGAAAAGAACAATCCACCTCTTGGGGCACAGAGAAGGGAAATTTGTGGGGAAGAATTTTTTTCCCAAATGAAAAGTGGAAATGTTCATTTTCTTTTCCCTTTAAAACTTTTAAACTTTTTTAATTTTCTTCCCGTCATTTTTGTCTTTTTTTTTTTTCCGTTTCCCCAGGGCCGAAAAATTTTTTATTTTACTGTTGCTTTTTCATATTGAAAAGATGACGGGCCTGTGACAAAAAAAAAGAAAAAAACCCCCTTTTTTTTTTTAAGTTTTGCCTGTTGTCCCAATGTTGTCCCTTAATTTTGCCCATTTTTAAAACAAACCCAAAACCAAAATTATTTTTCCCCAAAAATGTAATATATAAAACCCCCGGGGAAAAAGGGGAAAAATGCTATTAGAAAAATTTACCCCCTCACCTACACAGACCCAAAATCACCCCTATCTAAAATTTTTTGGTTCTATAGAAACATGGGGCATCCCTACTAGAAAACCTTTGAGGGGCCCCCCCCCCCCCTTAACCCTTAACCGGGTTTTTAATTGCCCAATTTTAAAAACCGGGATGTGGGGGTGTTATATATACATAAAAAATTTTAAAAAGGTTGGGGCCATTATATGAATACACTTAAATAAAAAATTGGAAAAAAGGTTTTGGGGGTATAAACTTCCCCATTTTTGGCAAATTAGTATATGGGGGGGGGGGGGGGGGTTTTTTAAATGGGGGGTTGACCCTGGCACCATTTTGAAATCTGCCATTTTTTAACTTTATTTTTTTCCAATTGGGGGAAAAAGGGTCATGTAACAATTTCCCAAGAAAACAATGGTGTGCTTTGGTTTTTTAAAAAAGTAACTTTATTTTTTTCTTAGTTATTTACAAGTTTTGACCAATTAAAAAAAATGTGTCAAAGGCTGGCCCCAAATTTGTTGGGATTGTCAAATCAACCCTCTTCCCCCCACTCTTGAAGACTGTTTGCAACCCCGCAGAAGAAATTTCTTTGAAAAGGCCCCCAGTATCCGTTGTTTCAGATGCTGCAAATCCGTAACTTTACACATATATCTCCTCAAAATAAAATATATAGTTTATATCTAGTGGGTAAAAAATTCCCAAATTAAAAATCATGGGGCCCAAAGGTTACAGAGATGTTTAAGGGCCCTGTAAGGGAACCAAACCCGTTTTCCCAAACCCTTTTCATGAAATGTTGATAACAGGGGGAAAAAAAGTTACAAAACCCGATTTTCAGTTTTAAAGGGTAATTCCCTTCTTCTAAAGCATGTTGCCATTGCCCTAATTTATAATTTTAAATGGGGTATCAAACCAAGGCCCCCACTGAGAGTTAAGGGAAAAGCAGCTCTGATTCTCCCGGCCACCCAAATTTAGAAAACAAAGGGGAAAATGCAGAACTAAATTTTTGCATATTAAAATCTGTGGGGTTTCCCCGAGGTTGATATTTCCATCATGAACCCAAGGGAATGGGCCCTTTTCTTTAAAAAGATGGGGAAATTTTTTAGAAAAAAATTAGGGGCCGTTCCAAACCCGGGTTATTTTTCCGCGGGTTGGGTCCCCTATGCGCGCCCGGGGGTTTGCACTGCAGTACGGCCCAATCCGCAGTTTTTACGGTAATTCCCCATTCCCCGAGAACAGTGGATTTCCGTCGCCCGCGCCAGCGGGGGGGAAAAATACATGGCACATTATTGGCGCAATACGGCCCCTGGGGTAATGCAAGTTATGGGGCCAACCCCCGCCCCCGTCCCTTAAATTTAAGCCGGTTTTTCCGGGGCGCAATCCGGGTTGAATAAGCCCCGTGAACACGGCCTTAAAGTTAGTGGCTGAAAAACAATTTTTCAATTAAAAGAATCAAATTTTGCATCCAATTGTTTGTAATTTGTGGGCCCCTACTGTTCCCTAGGGGGTTTTTTTGGTAATTTTAAGCTCCACTCTGCTTTTTAAAGGGGGTTGGGCTCAATACATTTATTCATCTCCCCCTCAATCCGTTTTCCCTTTGGGTTTTATTTTGAATTTAGGGCATGTTTTTCACTGGCTTCCCACTAGGCTTTCAGGGGAAGCCCAAGGTTTTGGGGGGCTATAGCAACCAGTATGGGGAGCCTATTTTAAAAAGGGTTGAACAGGGCCGTAGCTATTTGCAACCGAGAACTGATTTCCGCCCAAAACAAGAGGGGATATCTAAGGGGAAAAGGTAGGACAACGTTAAGGATACTTTTTGCAAAGGGACTTTTTTTTGAAAAATTTTAACATAAAAAGCAATCTTTGTAGTTAGAAAACCCCTTTTAAAATGGGCTGGGGTGGAACAGCCCCTGGTTTTAGCTGGGGGCCCGAGAAACTGTGAGTTTAACAGGACCCGAGAGGGGGGTTATGAGAGGGGCCCGATCGGTGCAAAAGAAAAATTTGGGAAAACCCCAGTGGGGGAAAAAAGGAAATTTAAACCCCTTATCCTTTCATGTAATTTTCTTTTTCATTGCCCGTCAGGGCGGTGTAAAATTTTTTTTTTTCCTATCCAAGGGGAAAAATAAAGCGATTATTGTCATTACCTTTTTTTTTAAAAGTGATTACAAAAAGGATAAGTAGCACTGAAAAATCCCTCTTGACATTTTATCTATTTTCCCATCACAGCTTAAAAGGACGAGATTTTTTTAAGTAATTTTTTAAATTTCGGGTTTGGGCAGCTAAAAAAAAAAAAAACCTGCAAAAAAAAAAAAAAAAAAAATGTTCCCAGAAAAATTAGTTTAAAAAAAAATTTCTTTCTGATGAAAAGTGTTCCCCAAAAAGCCCCTAAAAAAAGAACCCAAAAAACCATTTTGGGGCGGAGCTGCAACAGTGGATATAGCTGGCCTGACAGCTGTGAGTGTTAACAGGACCTGAGAGAGGTAAGTGTTAGGCTAGGTTCAGACGGCTTAAATGCAGGGCGTAATTACGGACCGCAATTTTGCCGGGGGCGGGCGCGGGGGGCCGGCACCTCGCCGACCCATAGACATTCATTACCAGCAGCGCGTAAACGCCGCTAGTAATTCACATGTCACTTTTTTCCCTCCGCGGCGGATTCGCCGAGCAGGGAGAGGAGACGTAATCCATAGTTCTCTAAGAGAACTGTGGATTACCGTAATGACTGGGACGTATTCCAGCCCGTAATTTGCGCACTCCGGCGCGTAATTATGGACTGAAATACGTCCTATTTTAAGCCGTGTGAACATAGCTTTATGAGCAAGACCTGATCAGTGCAAAGAAAACGGGAAACCTCCCCAGTGCAGAAAAAGATTAACCCATTATTCTTTCATTTATTGCTTTTGTCATTGACATCAGTCTAGTCTAAGCTTTTCCTGTCCAGAGAACAATAAAGCAATCATCGTGGAAAAAAAAAAATACTCCTTTCTAATGGAAGTGTCCCTTTAAATGCCCTTAAAATAAGACCCCTAATAAATCCATTTTGGGGCGGAGCTGCAACAGTGGATATAGCTGGCCTGACAGCTGTGAGTGTGAACAGGAACTTAGAGAGGTAAGGGTTCTTTCACACAGTGCAGTTTTGGTACAGTTTTAACTGCAAGCTTCTTTCAGTTTTCTAAATTGTTCAGAAAGGTGTTTCAAGTAAGTAAACAATGACTGTGTCTGAAGTCTTGTGTATACAAACCCCACTGATTGATCATTCACTTTCCAAACAGTAATAGATAGTGAAAAACGCTTGCTGGAAATAAAGGCAGTATAATTGGAGCGCAGTTAAAACTGCACCAAAACTGCGCTGTGTGAAAGCACCCTAAGTGTTATGAGCAAGCCCTGATCGTGCAAAGAAAAGGGGAAAACACCCCCTAGTAAAAAAAAAGATTAACCCCATTTCTATCATGTATTTCTTTTGTCATTGACCGTCTAGTCTAATTTAGCTTCTCCTTTCCAGAGAAAAATAAAGAAATTCATCGTGGAAAAAAAAATACTCCTTTCTGGTGGAAGTGTCCCTTTAAATGCCCTTAAAATAAGACCCCTAATAAATCCATTTTGCAGTCAGACATTACGAATCACAGTTAGTACAGACAAGGGTTTTGCCCTAAGCAGCCGTTTAATCGCGATTTAATCTTTTATCCTGCCTTAGCATATGGCACACAAAAAAAAGTGTTTCCAATAGCAACCAAAAATTACATCTCTTCTTTTTCGAAATCCCTATGGAAACTAAAAGCAGCCACTGCTGCACTTTTCCTTTGCGCCAGTCTTGATAGATCCCTTTCATCCTCTGTAATAGTCTGACGTGAGGATAAATCTGTAAAGAAAATAGAGTGTAGCTTTAAGAATTCATCTATTATACTGCGGTCAAAGCAAAGAGCGGATCTTTAGAAATAGTTCCATCATTTCACTTCCCTAAATAATCAAGCCCAGAAAATGAGAGTCTGCCAGCTGAATGTTCATAGACTGGCATTGGCATGTGAGGGGGATCTCCATATCATAGTTAATAGATCGTAATAGTCACAAAATATATTGATCTCAGTATTTTATAATCTATAAATTTGATAATTTAGCATAAAAGTCACAACAATCTAAAATCATATATTTTTTTGGGATGTTTTGTTTTTCCAAATATTACTGACTGTAAAATGACTCAACATTAGGAGAATAGGGAAGTGGTTACTTGAATATTGGGGAACATGCGGGTAACAATAGCCACAGAGGTTGAGGGACACACTGAGATACAAGACCATTGTATCATTCTGTAGGAAATAAGTTGGTGGCTTTCTGCTATCTAGCACTACTATGTGAGTTCTCTGATAAATGCTGCTAAGCCACCCTGCACTTATCGATAGGACATATTTATATTGATAGGATACGTGGTTCCAAAGATGGGACTAGGGCCATCTTTTCCATTGGGCACACTAGGCAGTTGCCCGGGGGCCCCACAAGTATAGGGGCCCCAGGTAGTCTATGTATGTCCCAGGCATACAAGAAACATACCCTGGATCCCTTGGTTGGCTTTGCTTATTTAACGGTTTGTGTAATTTTAAGACGTGCAAACACTTAAAAACCATGGTGGAGAAGGGAGCCAAAGGCTCCCTGCCCAGACAATTAGTCTTGGAGGCTGCAGGCTGCCGGTGTCCAGACATCAGTGGGGATGATAATATGGTATGCTTGGGGTTTTTGTGGTCTAGTGTGATGTCATGTATTTGGGCAGGGCCCACTGCAGTACAATGCCCGGGGGCCCATAATGCTGAAAAAACGGCTCTGGATGGGACCACACCTATTTCGGGAACGGGCCCCTGAAAAGTCTCGTACAGAAGGAGACTGGTCACGCTTGCGTACAACTCTCCATTCTGTTCTATGAGCGATCCCTGGTGTGAAATGGAGAGCTGTACACAAGGTCGATCGACTGTCTGTCCTCTGCAGAGACTTTCAGGCACCCGTTTCAGAGATAAAAGCGGGTCCCAGAAGTGAGACCTGCACCTATCGCACATTGATGATATATCCTATTGATACAGAGTTAAAGTGAGAGATGGGAACACAACTATAATTACTGCTACCTATTTTTTGGCCTTCGATTAATCTAAGGTGCTATCTCATATCTATGTAATTAGGGACCGGGTTTCTGCCTTAATGGCAAAAAGACAACATACCCAGATCTTCCATTGGCAAAATGCATTCTTTTCTAAACATTTTTGCCCATACAACCATGTATTTTTTATTATCCACTTCCTCTGAGGAACCGTAATTTTGAATGTACAAGGAAACGGGAGACTAAGGGGGACATGTAAGAAAACTGTCTATGTCTTAGGCTATGTTCACACGGCTTAACTGCGGGACGTGGCCGGGGGCGGGAGCGGGGGCCGGCACCTCGCCGGCCCATAGACATTCATTACCAGCGGCGCGTATACGCCGCTGGTAATTTACATGTCACTTATCTCCCCCCCTCGGCGTATTCGGAGACGTAATCCATAGTTTTCTATGAGAACTGTGGATTACGTAGTTTTCTAGGACGTATTCAGGGCCCCTATTTGCGCACTCCGGCGCGTAATTACGGACTGAATTACGTCCTGGTTAAGCCGTGGGGAACATGGCCTAAGACTTTTCCTGTTGCCCATAGCAACCAATCAGAGCTCATTAGCAACCAATCAGAGCACCCCTTTTATTTCATATAGTGCTCTGAAGAAATGAAAGGGGTGCTTTGATTGGTTGCTATGGGCTCTGATTGGTTGCTATGGGCAACAGAGAAAGTTTTAGCCCTTGACAGTTTTCATACAAGGCCCCCTAAATGAATATTGGGATTTATCACATAAGTATGTAGAGCATTCATGTAAAGCCTTCATAGGGTGATGGCGTCCTTTTCAGGGAAACTACTCCACTGCTTAGGCAGGGCCAGTGATACCTATAACATCGGGCTATCAACATTATTACAGGCAGGACTCTTGTAGGAGTTTTGGGCCATAAGCATCATCATACGTGGTACCTATACAGAATTTTTGGAGCTAGTGTTAGATATTAGATATATGATTATAACATACATAGATATTTGATAAATCAATAGATAGAAAAATTGGGCCTTATGTATGAAAACTGCCTTGCAAGAAGACTGTCTTTGTTGCCCATAACCACCAATCAGAGCTCAGAGCAACCAATCAGAGCTCAGCTTTTATTTTCCCAGAGCGGTATATGAAATGAAAGCTGAGCTCTGATTGGTTGCTATGAGCTCTGATTGGTTGTTATGGGCAACAAAGAAAGTCTTAATGCTAGACAGATGTCATACATAATGCCCATAGATTTAAGATAGTTATTAGATAAGTAGCAGATAGATAGATAGATAGATAGATAGATAGATAGAATAAGAGATGATAGATATGAGATAGATACAGTAGATAGATACAGTAGATAGATACAGTAGATATATAGATATAAGATAGATAGATAGATATGAGATAGGATAGATAGATAGATATAGATGAATAAGATAGATGATCAGTGATAGATATAAAATATGATGATAGATAGTTAGATTATGAGAGAGAGGATAGATAGATAGATGATAATAGATAGATAGATAGATAGATAGATAGATCATCATTGTGCAGCGGCAGTGGCAAATGTACAAATCTCTTAGGATAGTAAATTAGCTAAATAGGGGACACATAGACACACATGGATACACATAAATTCATACAACTGCTAACATATGTCACGGATGCCCCTGCGACCCTCGTCCCGAGTCGCAGGCGCATCCGTGCCCCGACCACGAGCGGCGCCCCGTCCCGCACCTCGGGTCGGGGGTCCACTCACTCCACTGCCCGTGTCCCCAGTCACTTACCCGGCCACGCTCCTGTCCCGTCTGTCTCGGTCCCTCGGCGTGCGCGGCGCCGGCCCTTAAGGCGCGCGCGCGCCAGCAGTATGAAATTTTAAGGGACAGTGCGCCGGTAATTGGCTATTACCGGGCACTGCTTCTATTTAAGCCCGGCCCCTTCCTGGCACCTTGCCGGATCTTTAGTGCACATGCCTTTTGGAAAAAGCTTTTCCAGAACCCCGGGTTTTTGCCTCCCTGTCCCGAAAACCTTTTGGCTTACGTTTGGGGACCAAAACCCTTGCCCCCTTGCCCGGGCCCTTCTGCTTGTTTTCGTTCACGAACCTCAGCCCCCTTTGCCAAAATTCCTGCCTTTTCCCTGATTTGGGTCCTGATTGCCGATTCGAAACCTCCCCTTTACCCTTGGCCCCCAACCGCAGGAAACCCCCCGCCATTTGGTAGTGCCCTTTGGGGATTTCCGCCGAAAGCAAGTCCATCCCGCTTTGCGGCGGGCTCTGGTGAATACCGGGCCCACTTAGTTTTCCAAACCCCCGGGTTTGGGGGGGAAAAACCCCATCGCCTGGGGGGGTTTCCTTGGATCCCCTCCGGGAACTTTTTCGTAAGACCCGGGGCTATGGACCCCACCAAGATTTTCCTTGCCGAGGGGTCGCCAAGCATCCCACACGTCGGTGGTAAAGGCAATAAAAACAGACCCGCCAGCAAGCGCAGCAGCTCGAGCAGTTTTTCCTCCATGATGCAGCAGATAACCACTCGGGAAGCAGCAGTCTGGCTGCATTTGGTTTTTCCCGTGGCGGCCCCCCCCAGTCGGTCAAAAAACCCCGGGTTTTGTCCTGCCGACAAAGTTTGAGGGGGGCCCCAAGGGCCCCGCGGGGGTTTCATCACCCAGTGCTCCCTCCATTGGAACTTTTGGCTGGTCATTTCCCCTTTCCCGGAAAGACCCCAAGGGTGGCCTTCTTGGTCGGGTTCCTCTCTGGAAAAACCCCTGGCCGGGGCCCAAACTCCCTCTGGGACCGGGGGTTTCCAGTCCCCGCTGCCCTTGGTGATTTTTTCCCTACAGGTTTTCCCGTAGTGTTTCGGAGAGCCTGCCCCCCTTTTTGTCTGCTAAAAACCCCCTTTGAACCTGCAGCAAGGGAACGCCTCCGTGGGAAACTACCCCTTTTGCAGTTCCCACACTTTGCTTCGGAATTGGCGTGGAACGATGTTTTTGGGGGGCCCCCCCAAGGGAAAAGGGCCCCTCCCTTAAGGGGCCCCCCCCCCCCCCTTTTTTTTGGGGTTTTTTTAAAAAAATTTTTTGGGGGGGGGGGGGCCCCCCCCAAAAAACCCCCCCCACCCCCCCCCCCCTTTTTTTTTTTTCCCTTCCCCCCTTTGGGAAAACCTGGAAAAGGGGTTTCCAAGGGGCCCCCCCCCGGGGGGAAAAAAAAGGGGGGGGAAGGGGGAAAATTTTGGGGGCCCCGGGGGGGGCCCCGGGGTTTTTTTCCCCGGGGTTTTTTTGGGGGGGGGGTTTTGGGGGGGGGGGGGGTTTTTTGGGGGGAAAAACCCCCCTCGGAAAAACCCCCCCCCACCCCCCCCCCCTTTCCCGGTTCAAAGGGGGGTTTTGGGAACCCCCCCGGTTTTTTTTTTCCCCTTTTTAAAAACCCCCTTTTTTCCCTTTTCCCCCCCTTTTTTTCCCCCCGACCCCCTTTTTTCCCCGGGGGGAAATTTTTTGGGGGAAAAGGGGGGGGGGTTTAATTTGTTTCCAAATTTTCCCCCTTTTTTTTGGGCCCCTTTTTTTGGGGGGCCCTTTCCCCCTTTTCCCCCCGGGGGGGGGGGGGAAAAACCCCTTTTTTGGGGTTTTTTCCCCCCCGGGCCCTTTTTCCCTTGGGGGGTTTTCCCTTTAAAACCCTTTTTGGGGGGCCCGGGGGCCCCCCGGGGGTTTTCCCCCCCCCCCTTTTCCCCTTTTTCCCTTTTGGGGCCCCCCAAATTTCCCCCCAAAAAAAATTTTTTTTTTTTTCTTGGGGGGGAAAAAAAAAAGGGGGTTTTTAAAAAAACCCCCCCCCCCCCGGGGGTTTTTTTTTTAAAAAAGGGGGGTTCCCTTCCCCCCTTTTTCCCGGGGCCCCGGGGGCCTTTAAAAACCAACCCCCCCCCCGGGGCCCAAAATTTTTCCCTTTTTGGGGGGAAATTTTTTCCAATTTCCCCTTAAAAGGGGAAAATTTTTTTAAAAAAGGGCCCCGGGGTGGGGGTTAAAAAGGGGGGAACTTTTTTAAAAGGGTTTAGGGGTTTTTTTGGGGGCAAGGGGCGGGGGGGGGGGGGGAAATTTTTTTTGGGGGGTTTTTTCCCCCCCAAAAAAAGGGGGGGGGGGGACCAAAAAACCCCCCCGGGGGGGGCCCCCCCGGGCCCCCCCCGGGGGAAAAAGGGGGGGGGTTTCCCCCCCCCCCCCGGGGGGCCCCGCCCCCGGGGGGGGGGTTCAGGGGCCCCCCCCGGGGGGGGGGGGGGGGGGTTTTTTAAAAAAAACCCCCCCCCCCTTTCCCGCCCCCCCCGGGGGGTTTTTTTTAAAAAGGGGCCCCCCCCCTTTTTTTCCCAGGCCCCCCAATTTGGGTTCGAAAATTTTTCCCCCCCCTTTTTCCCCCCCCTTTTTTTTTTAAAAAAAACCCTTTGGGTTTTTTTCCCCCCCCCCCCAAAGGGGGGTTTTTTTAAAAAAAACCCCCCCAAAAAAAGGGGGGGGGGGGGGGTTTTATTTTTTCCGGGGCCGGGAAACCCCCCCCCCCCTTTTTAAAACCAAGGGGGGGTTTTTTTTTTCCCCCCCCTTTTTTTAAAAAATTCCCCCTTAAAGGGTTTTTCTAAACCCCCCCCCCCCCTTTTTTTTTGGGGAAAAAGGGGGGAAATTTTAAAAGGGAAATTTTTTAAAAAAAGGGGGGCCCCGGGGGGGGAAAATTTTTTCCCCAAAAAAATTTAAAAAAAAATTTTTGGGGGGGGGGAAAAAAAAAAAAAAATTTTTTTTTTTTTTTTTTAATTTCCAAGGGGGGCCCCCCCTTTTTTTTTTAAAACCCCTTTTTTTTTTCCCCCCCGGCCCTTTCCCCCTTTTTTTTTTCCCCAAAAATTTTTTTTTGGGGGTTTTAAAAACCCTTTTTTTGGGGGAAAAATTTTTTTTTTATGGGAAAAGGAAAAAAAAAAATTTTTTTGCCAAATTTAAAAAAAAACCCCCCCCCCCCTTTTTTTTTTTTTTTTTTTGGTTTTTCACCCCCCCCCCAAAAAAATTTTTTTTTTGGGGGGGGAAAGGTTTTTTTCCCCCCTTTTTTAAAAAATTTTTTTTTTAAAAACCCCCCCTTTTCCAAA
>JAODAL010081537.1:0-11874 GCA_025379985.1 Phyllomedusa bahiana | reverse complement strand
ACATAGTGAAAATAAACCCCTTTCCACTATAACTCTATCCATGCACCGGGGGTATGGGGAAGACAGGTAATCATCAGGAGTGGACCCTCTAATGTGATGGTCCACTGGGGTGGCTACGGACTTGTACTTTTAGGGTGGGAAGATCCACATCCATATACCTTCCAATCCTGATAGTATCAGCCTGCAGCTTCAGCCGTTTTTCCCTTAGATGGGTATGAAAAGAGGTGGGGACCCATATTTCCTTTTATTATTTGTGTAAGAAAAAAAAACAAAAACAGAGGGTCCACCCATTTTTTTTTTACCAGCCAGGGTAAAAACGGCAGCTGCCGGCTGATACTATCAGGATGGGAAGTTCCATGGATACCGGTCTCTTTGTATCTAAAAAATACCAGCCCGCAGCCGCCCCAGAAGTGGGCCATCGCATTAGAGTCCAATTCTGACAGTTACCCAGCTCTTCCCAGTACCACTGGTGTGTTGGGTACTGGGGTAGTAGTGACAGGGGGTTAGTGTGCGCCTTGGGGTTACAAGAAACACCACTGGCTGACACCGAGCCCAATGATGGTAATGGAAAGGTGTCTGTCAGATACCGCAATTGCATACGCTGTAAAAAAAATTTAAAAAAGCCACAGAACTGAAAAAAAACGACTTTATTTAAATAAAAACTCCCCGACACCAGGCCTCCTTGACCATTTTATTTAAGAAATGTATCTAACACCGTTTCAACATAGTCCAACTAATCCGCCATAGTCCAAAAGGGAAAGATGTAAAAAAAACAAAACAGAAACACTACACAAACATATACAGTAACGGCTGCTTTCCTATCATAGCCTGCTGCAACATCCTCCAAAGTTGGGTGCCTGCTGTGGAGGTGGGGCATCACCTGCTTTTCCCTGGATAGCCCATAGAGTGCCTGGGAAAGCTGGGTAGCATCCCCCACAACAGATCCCCGGGAAAGCTGTATGCCTGTTGTGGTCAATAGAGCATAACCCAACCAACTCCCACCTGTCACCCCTGAAACCACAACCTCTACCCACTTTGCAGCTCCGTCCCAGTAATGCACTGGATTGATCCTCTTGCAGCATCCAGTACAGGGTGCTGTCAGAGGAAGAGAGGGGAACTAGAGGTCTTGAATCTGACCCCCTCCCAGTGCTCCTTCATTCACCACTGACACCAATAATGGGCCAGCCGTTCCTGATGCCACCCTCCATCACAAGCCAGCGGGGTAAAAACTATAGAAGCTCCATGTATGAAGCAGATACAGCTGCTGGACCCACTTCATATCTGTGCCCCCCTCTTCTTAGGCAGAGGTAGGCGCCTTAGGCAATTGCCTACCCGGCCCTGGTCCACACCAGTAATAGCTTCCAAAACTCTTCCATTTTCTCTCCTTGGGAAATACTTATTTTTATTTAGGCATAATCTTTACTTTTACCATGAGCAAGAAAACATGACAACCTTCATGACTTCCATGCTACACCAACTGACATCTCTCTACTAGAGGGTATCCTGCCAGCCCCTCCTCCTTTCTCCAAGCCCCTCCTCCCTAACAGTACCAAGCTCCGCCCCTCCTCTCTAACACCAATAAAAACAAATTAAACAAGGGCCAAATAAAAACCGTTTCCATGGCTTCTTTAACCCCCCTCCAAAAAACGTATTAAAATGCCTCAATGCTTCTGAAAGAAGTCATCCTTGGGTACCTAGAGTAGCCCCAGGTCTGTCTGTATAGCCTCCATTTTGGCCTCTTGCACCCCGCCCACCTCCACAGGCTGTTATATCCGTGCAGTATGCTTGCAGGGTTGGTGCTTTATTATTTTTCTCTCTGGGTTATGGAGGCCGGTTGGCCAAAAGAAGTCTGAATTTGGCCCTATTGAGAGGTAAGGATAGAGTAGGACCACCCGCCTTGAGATCCCTTTGTAAGGTGGCATAATCATCTTTTGATCAAAACGTGTGAACTAAGAATCTCAAAGTTTTTTTGTCTGTATAGTAAGGCTCCTGTTAGGGCACACTTTGTTGCCCTAACAAAAGCCTGTAATACAATCTCATTGGCTTGCTGCACTCAACCACCTCTTTTAAATCCGTGCAGGTTAATTCAATTGCAGGTTCCTATCACTCCTGGGGAAGTGAAGTCTGAATGGACTCCTTAGCAGAAGGTAACATGTTTTAGTGTAGGGACTCAGCTGCTCTGGGAACCCCTTGACGTGTTGGGAGGTGAGCTTAATACAATCTTTGATCAAATACTGTAAACTAAGAGTCCCAGGTTTTTCATATTTTCCTTAGCTGTAAAGCATTTCCTATATTCCTATATAACTTGAGGTTTTACTTAGTCTTTAGTGTGCCACTGATTTAGGGATTATATGTATTTCATTGACTTTCAGTGTGCAACTATGCTTACGTTTTCAAAGTATATATTAGATGTGCACAGCCTTTTACATTTTGTAGTCTATTTGGGAGATGGCAATCTCATTGGCTTGCTGCACTCAACCACCTCTTTTAAATCCGTGCAGGTTAATTCAATTGCAGGTTCCTATCACTCCTGGGGAAGTGACAGTCTGAATGGACTCTAGCAAGGTAACATGTTTTAGTGTAGGGATCATTGCTCTGGGAAACCTTGACGTGTTGGGAGGTGAGTTATACAATCTTTGATCAAATACTGTAAACTAAGAGTCCCAGGTTTTTCATATTTTCCTTAGCTGTAAAGCATTTCCTATATTCCTATATAACTTGAGGTTTTACTTAGTCTTTAGTGTGCCACTGATTTATGTATTAGATCTAACAAAAGCCTGTGTCATACTGATACAATAAATGATGTATTAGCTTACAGGAGTATGCTAATGCATTATAAATCTATATTAAAGTTAAAAAATAATTAACAAAATATATAAAAAAAAAGTGCAAAAATAAATAACATTTTAAAAAATATTTAATATAAAAATAATTGTGCAAAATTACACATACACAAAAAACCTGCACATATTAGGCATTGACATGACTGTAAAAACCTGTAGAATTAATTTAACACATTATTCAGTGTGTAACATAAATGGTGTAAAACTGTCAATTGTGTTCGGACATTATTTTGTGCTATAATTATTACCGTCCTTTAAACATTTCTCTGCTTTGTACAATCATCAGCTAGATCCAATCAATTCCACACTTTTATATTTTCTTAATAAAGCTTTGACTAAGATAAAAATAACCTCTGATGAGTGCTCTGTTCTTTGGTTATAGTGCTCACGTGACGGTTGCTAGTAACCAATCAGTGGCCTCAGTGGCCACATGCTGTACTTTGGATGTCATGGCTCCCATTGCTAAGCTGTGTTGCCAGTAGTATGACACATGACCGCAGAGGCCATTGCTTGGCTACAGTGGTCACATATCGGCCGCATGTAAAGGAGCTGTCGCCAAAGCTTGGAACTGGAGAGGTAAATATGGTTTGTTGTATTAATAAATGATGTTTGCTGGGGTTGTCTTTTTTTGGGTTCATAACACTCTTCAAAATAGATGTCTGAAAATGGAAAGAGGGACTCTTTTTTTTCTCAGAGACAACTTTGTTCATTTACGGATAATCGGGCAGATTTACCAAGGCAGTTGCGCCAATTTGCGGCAAAACACAGCTTTTCGCCACATTTACTATGTGTTTTACACAGTTTCAGACGCTTCTGCGGCTCGTCCGACAAAGGGGGCATGGCTTCGTAAAAGGGATGTGGTTTTGCACGGAAAGGGGCATGGCTTAAATGCGACAAAAACGCAACAGAATTTTGTCGCAGTTTCTGGCATAAAAGTAAGCCAACTTAATTCTGGTACAAAGTTAGACTAGACAGTTCTAACCTGCACCAGATTTATCAACACTATGATCAATGTGTCGCATTGTAAGACTGTCTAGTCTAACTTTACACTGTCTAAGAGTAAGACACTATTAATAAATCTGCCCCAATGTGTCTATTGTTGCAACTTAACTCCATCCATCTAATCTACTGTAGACTTTCCCTAGAATAGAGGTGCCCTCCTTCTCCTAATCACTCATTTGGCCTACACAGGGCTCTGAGTTTTTGCAAGCCCCAATTATATTTATTCAAAAAGCAAAATCTTATTTCAAGGACATATATACAGTTCCACATAATAGTAGAAGCTAAATACAATATTCTGGTTACATATTTTATGAACACATCTAATTTTCTGAGTCATTGGTAGTAAATAATTTCCTGCATGTCTCCTTTAGAAATGTTGTTAAATAAAATAGTCTGCAGCGTCAGTCCTTTATCTCTGTTTTACAGCTTTCATGGATGATCCTGAAGACACAGCTACCATAATGGCAAACTAAGCAAAAGCTCAGGGCAGCAGATGTTTATGGGAAGAAGACAATCTACATTCATTTGTTTCCTCACATAGATTCATATTTGTATTTACCAATTTAATTTGAGAGGAGGCAACAAGGAAATTGAATATTAGCAATTCAGAGGAACGATAAATAATAAGTTGGACGTATAATATTGCATAGGTCTCCATTGTGATGCCAAAACTGCTCGTACCTGTTAAGGCATGGATTCCACAAGTCCTCTTAAATTGTCTTCTGGTACTTGGTACTAATATGTTAGCAGTAGATTCTTTAAATCCAGTAAGTTGTGAGGTCTCCATGGATCAGACTTATTTTTCAGCACATTATACAGATGCTCGATCTGAGCAATATTTACAGTGTGGTAGGGTGCATTAATGATGCACCGTAATGAAAAGAGGCAAACTATACTGTTGCCATGAAGGGTTGTGCTTGATCTGCAGCAATGTTTAGGTCATACTTGTCAACTTTTGAAATGGGCTTTTTGGGAGATTTCTAGTTGTGTCGTGCCATGCATGTCGCCATGAAAAATCTGCATAAACACCACCCCTTTTTACATGACACACCCCTTGTACACAACACACCTTTATGCAACTTTGTTAATGCTCTGGAGGAAAACCAATTGGGGGATGTGGTGTCACCCAGCTTTCCTGGTCATTAGATAGCCTATCCAGCAAAGCTAACTGCGACCACATTACTCAACTTTTCCCCCAGAGCTAGAGAGGCCTAGAGATGGGTGAATCGATTCTAACGAAGTGGAATTCGTTTGGGAATTTCGGGAAAAAACTTGGGATTCTGAATCGAAGTTGGAGGTATTTGGGGTGTTTTTCGCGGGAATTATTATTTATTTTTAAGCGCCATTGATTCAGGGCGCTGTACATTCGAGGGGGTTACATTACATTACATAAGTCAAACGGTACAGTGATAAGGGATAATGACAATTGGCACGACAGAGTTAGAGAGGACCCTACCCGCGAGGGCTTACAATCTACAGGGAGGGGGAAAGAGAGGAGGTGAGGGGAGACATGTCTGTTGGAGGAAGTAGTGAAAAGTTTAGTGAAGGTTATAGGCAAACCCTTTGAAGAAATGGATTTTCAGGTTGCTTTTGAAGCTGGTGAAAGGGAGGAGAGTCTGATGTGTTGGGGCAGTGATTTCCCAGGTGTGGGTGAAGCACGGGAGAAGTCTTGGAGACGGTTGTGTGAGGAGCTGATAAGGGGAGAGCAGAGGAGAAGGTCCTGTGAGGAGCGGTGTTACATGGGGCAAAGAAGTCTGGGAGGAAGAAGGGCATAGCCTGCATGACATGTGCAGAGATGAAGCCAATCAGAGACCGGCGGGATTCTGTGACGTCACCGCACTATATAAGTCCGGGAGCGACGCTGGGAGCTCATACCGCTCTCACTGTAGCGAGTAGGGAAGATGCTGCCGCGGCTGCTTATATAGCTGATACTAAAGAACTCCTTTTTTATACAGCGATTTTTGGGTGGTGTCACAGTTGTCTCGGGAAAATGCTTCTCTTACGTTCTAATTTCTGATTTTGTTGGGGTATTGGAACTGAAGTCCAGTGTGCGTCCAATGAAAGCTGCATAATACATTTTTAAATGTATCTGCTCAGTCTTCAGCACATTGAATATCCAAGGGTTTTTTAAAGCCTGTTCCTGTTGTATTCATTTAAAGAAACAGCTTTTTTACAATCCAAATACCACTTAATTTTTGGTTGCTAAATTTCTTTTGCGCAATTTGATCCAGGGGTTTAAATTTAAAGCTTTTGTTCTGTGTTGTGGTCACTAAAGAAAATTCTTTTTCACTCCCAAAAAAGAAATTTTCCTGTAGCATAATTCACAACAAAGGTTAATTACAAGTTTTTTGTTGTTGTGTACCGTAAAAATAACGCCATTTTAAACGCTACAAAGTGGTAATTTTGGTTGTCATTTCTTTTGCGCAATTTAGATCCAGGGGTTAATTAAGCGGTTGTTCTGCTGTTGTGGTCACTAAAAAAAAACGTTCTTTTTCACCTCCCAAAAAAGAAATTTTGCCTTGTAGCATTTAATTCATTTCCGAAGGTTAATTAAGCCTGTTTGTGCTTTTATAATTCAGTAAATTTCACAGTGTTTTTAAACGGACATACAAGTCAATTTTTCATGCCCATTTGTGGAGCGCAATTTATATCCAAGGGTTTCCCAAGCTTCTTAGTGGGTTCATTTGGTGGTTAAATACAGGGTGTGTATTTATCATATGCAGATATCTTCATAGACAGTGTCTGTTTCATTTTAGAACAAACAGTTTGTCAGACAGAGAGGGGGGCAGGCTCTTCACGCGAGTGGCAGTGGCACAAACATTCCGGAACAGGCCCAAAGGGCGCAGCAACAGCAGGGGACGTCAAGCAGGGGGTCACACTGGTGGGGCCACTACCTGCGCTGTATCTAGCGGCCGTGTGGTTGTTCAGCAACCCCAAAGGTTGACTAGGTCATCCACTTTTCCTCCCCGATGACATCTGCGACAACCCCCGCCAAGAGGTTTGGTGGGAACGTCAGACACACCCTTGTTGGCATGGGCCCCGGAGCGGGTTAGCGGCCTTCACCTGTCTCAAACCGCCTCTGTCCCATCCTGTTCCCTCAGCCGAGATTTACTATGTGGTCTGGGCTCAGTGCCACTGTACAGCGAGGATGAGGAGGACAGTCAGCAGCTACTTGGCAGCGAAGAAATGGGGCCAATATCTCCTGCTTTTTGCAGTAGGCGGCAAAGTATAGATGTGGAGAGTGGCATGGGAGGTCATGTTGTGAGGGTTCAGCCTCTGCATACCAAGCCCCGGGGGGGATGGGGACATCTGACGATAAAAACACAAATCGATGATGAGCAGCCACGCATTTGGGACCCGGGTGAAGCAAGGCTTACATCGTCAGGAAAAGGGGGCGTCACTTCGCGTCAGGCCCCAAGAAAGGGGGTTGTGTGGCCGTAGTCAGCACGGTAACAGCAGTGTGGGGTCGGGAGCCAAGGGGCCCACGGGGAAAAAAAAACCCCGCTTCGCAGGCCCAGAAAGTAGCGGACAGGGGCTCGGGGGGGGGCAGCGGTGGTAGTAGTCACTCAGTGCGACGTTGGCGGAAAATAAGTCTGGGGCGGTTGGCATTCATTGAAAAGACACGGGGGAGCAAAATATGGGTTATTGTAGAATCTGGGCAAAGTGAACCCAGGGCCAGGACTAAGTTGGCACAGGGCCCGCGTCAACCATGCAGGTCACCCCCCGGTGGGTTTTTGATAAACGTGACTCAGAGGGGGGTCCATCCGCCCCCGAGCAAAAACAGCAGCAGCGCCCTGGCCCTGCCATTCGCCAGTCAAGGCCCCCCCTTGCAGAAGGGGAGTGTTTTCTTTCCCATCATCTCTGGTCCGATGCCCCCCGCCACCCCAGTTAAAAAGGTCCCGGGCCTACTGGACACCCAAACTGGATGTGTGGGCCGCAAATTTCCCGATTTTTTCAGGGAAAGCTTTCCTCCGGCCCGTAGGTGGCATCGAAGGGTTTTTTAGTGCGGCGGGGGCCATCGTTACCCCAAGGAAAACCCCTTTGTAGGGGAAAATGTGGAAACGCTGCCCCTTGTTAAAGATAAAACAGGGCTGGTGGGCCGGATTTCCACAAAAACCAAATTTTGTTAGGCGTCAGACTACATCAGCCCTGACCCTCACCAAAACTTAAAAAAGGGAAGTCTGGGTTCAAACTCCCCTGCCCAGCCCTATTCTGAGCGCCCCCGCCTGACCACAATCTGCTGCCAATTTCTCATCTGCAACCAACCCCTTTCCTACCGGGGACTGGTATGCCACCCACCCCCCACACTCTGTCATTGTCCCAAAATTATGCCCTCACGCTGCTGCTGCTGTGGTTTTGCCGTCCCCCACACTGTGTCTTTGGTGCCACCTCTGACCCTCTGCTGTGCTTCCCGCACCCCTCTTTTTCATTGTCCCACTCTGTGGCCTACTCCTGTTTTTTGCCACTCCAGAATGTCATTGTTCCCATGTCTGACCCATGCTGCTGTGTGGCGCTCCCGTCCCTCCCACGTGTCTTAATGCCACTCTCTGACCTCAGCTGCTGCTGCCTGTCCTCCCACTGTGTCATTGGCCACTCTGTGGCCTACTCCTGTTTTTGCCACCTCCAAATGTCATTGTGCCACTATCTGATTCATGCTGCTGCTTGGCTGCTGCCGTGCCTCACACGTGTCATTGGCCCCTCATGAATATGCTGCTGCTGCCCTGTTCCCCCAAACCTGTGTCATTTGCCACCTGGGGCCCTACTCCTGTTTTTGCCCCCCTCCAAATTCATGTCCCACTCTCTGCCCTTTCATGTGGTGGCTACCCCGTCACCCCCACTCTCTGCACTTGTTGCCAACTGAGCCTCAGCTTGTTTTTTTCCCAGCTTTCGTGCCAGTTTTTCATCATTCCCGTTAGTTTTTTTTGGTCAGTTTTGCCCTCTTAATCCCCCGGGGAATTTTATAGTAAAAAATTTCAAAGAGCGGCGGCACTCCTATGCGTGTCATACAAAACAACATTTATGAAGACCAAAAAAGGGCCCCCCTTGCATTTAAGCATGGAAACAACTTCTACAGCCCCCTGCAGGTCTGGAGCCTAAAATAGCTGTTTTTTAAAAGGTTTTCCCCCGAAGAATTGGGCCCGAAAAAATTTTTTTGGGGGGAAAAATTCGGCAAAGTCACCAAAATGAATTTTTGAGAAATTCGCCCATCTCTAGAGAGGCCATGTGTGTTTCTGCAGCTATATTATATGAGCCCCAATGTATGAAAACTGTCTAGCAGTAAGACTGTTTTTGTTACCCAGAGCAACCAATCACAGCTTCGCTTTTATTTTTCCAGAGCACTATATGAAATAAAGCAGCCGGGATTGTTTTTAGGGGCCCAACAAAAGGGCAGCCCCTAGACAGTTTTCATACATAAGGCCCATAGTCTTGTGCAGCATGGCCCCCTCTGCACCATGTGACATCAGGGCAGCATCTTCTATTTGGATGGGGACTTTGCGTTCCAGCTAAGAATACAATATGCTTAAATAGCAAAGATGTCCTCGTGCCAAAATCAGAGCGGCAAGGTTTTTTAAGAATCTGTTTGGATAAAAGTTTTTATGGGTGGGAATTGATAGGAAGTGCTGGAAAATGAAAGTCTAGTGAGAAGAGGTTTGTGTTGTAAATTCTACAGGGACAAGTAATGGCCGGGAGAAGACGTCATTGCGTTCTGGGCCAGATGGAGAAAAAAGGGAAGAAGACAAATCAGAGAAGAGAACGACTCATCAGAAAAGACATCAAGATGGCCTGGGCCAGATGGAGAAGAAAAGGAGAGGAGAACAACTCCCACAAGATGACGTCTCCTGTGGTTCCCTGATGTCGGGGGTTTTTTTGCTTCGTGTTGGATCGTTGCTGTATTCATTGTCATGTGATGGTGATCAGATCACTAGTGATCTCACCCCTATGTGGTCTCTTTATTGTCATATTGTAGATTATACTGGCACTTATATAGTGGCAGCGTACACTAGTCCCTAATTGTAAAAGTGAGTGCACACCTGTCCCTGTGATTAGGGGGATTCTCTGCACAACTTACTTTCTTGCTTGTGGTTGATGTTATTTATTTTATAAAGTGGTGAGGTGCATGAGGGAAATTTTGACAATGGATATTGTATGTGGGTTGGTGGGGGAATGGATATTTTATGGGGACTGGTGGAGGTTTGTGCCAGGTCTGCTTTTTATTCCCAGTCCGTCTCTGCTAACAAATAAGGCTGAGTTTACCTTCAGGGTTTTTTTTAGGATAGCAAAAGCCCCTGCTCCTGTTTTTCATGTGGAACCCCACATTTTAACTTGTTTTATGAATGTTTTTCCCGATGTAACAATCTATGAATAGAAAAAAAATTTTTAAAAAAATTTTTAAAAATGAAGAATGGTAAATTTTAAATAAAGAAATTCAAGTATTTAACAGTTTTCTTATCCAAATTGGGAATGTTAAAAAAATGATTACCTGCCAAGTTGTTTCTTCAGGGTTTTTCAACCAACCAAAGATTAACACTTTTAATAAATAGAAATATTCTTGTAACATATTTTTCTTGTATTTTTCTTGTGGATAGATTTGTCTAAGATGTATGTAATTATTTTGACACTGCTTTGTGTTAAAAGGGGTAGGTAAAACAATAACTTTTTCGGGAAAAAAAAAATTTGCTATGGCATGGAGAATGGAAAAAAAGAAAGCGTTGGTCTCCCTTTATGCCCTTGGTCAAAAAGAGGAGTAGACTTACACAAAACAATTAAACCACCACTGGGAATGAAGCTGATGAAGCAAAAAAAAAAATATATATATAAACAAAACACAGCCATTAACTAATATCCTAATTTTGCAATATACACAAACACATAGGGTACTTTTTTGAAGTTGGGGCTAAGGCCCGTTCTAAAAAAGCTTTAAAGGAGGAGAAAATTTGCCGATTTTTTGAAACCCTTTTTTTCAGTTTATACAAAAGGGGCATTGTGTGCCCAAAACGACAAGTCTGGGGGCCCGGAGACCACCTTCTAATTGTTCTGCGCCTAGGTTTAGTGTCCAACATTCATAAATATGTCTAATCCTGCGAATGTGATACGACGCCCTCAAAACGCCTCGAATCTTTGGAACATTGAAAAGTGTCAGGGCCGAGGCTGATTGAGCCAAAAAATTTGGGGTGAGACTGTTCATACATCAAAAAACGGGGTACAAGCTTTTTGGCACAAAGTCGGCAGAAAGACCATTTTTTCCCGTTTGCCCATACCTTTACACAGTCCAGGGGGGAATTCACAATTTTGCCCTAATAGGAAAATTGACAAACTTTCTTTAAAAAAACTGGCTTCAAAAATGCATTTTGGGTTTGTCCCTTTATAGTTATTGTACAATGTTTTTATCTTAGAATGAACATCAGAGTAAGGTTTCTAAAGACATTGAGCCAGTAAAGAATGATGGAATATTTCAGCTGTAAAGCCTGAATAAATATGACTTAGCTCAGGTCTATAATATAGACCAGGGGTCTCATACTCCCCTGGGTAAATAGGCCACATGTAAAAATGTAAGGTTGATGGGCCATATTCTTTTTTTAAATTTGATAAAATGCAAAATTATTGCCCAGGTCATTATACATGTTGCAATGCCAAATATGTGTACTTTTTAAAATGTTTTGATTACATGACAAGTATTTATAACGGGGATCCAGGAAAGTGGACAAGCCCTAGGCACTGAACCTGAATACGCCCTCATTAAATTTCCCTTTCCGAATTTGACGGTATAGTTTCCCCCAAATTGACGAAAGGGTACATCATGGGATTTGCAAGCTTTTACCACGGGGTTGCAAGATTTGGGCATGGGACCCGCTGAAAATTTTCCGCGGCTTGATGCCGCATACCCCACGGGGCAAAAAAAAAAATTCCCAAATTTTTTTATAAAAACATTTCACTGTGTAAAAGTAATAAAACAAAAAAAACTATATAACTGATTTCAATGTTCCCCTTGCAGAGCAAAGTTATATGTCATTTATTTGCACGGCGAAAG
>JAODAL010081536.1:0-11874 GCA_025379985.1 Phyllomedusa bahiana | reverse complement strand
ATTTTGACTGGTCATCCACTTTCCTTCCAGATACATTGAAAACCCCCCGCCAAGGTCGGTGGGAACTCAGACACAATCCTTAGTTGGCATGGCCCGGGAGCGGGTCAGCGGCCCTCACCTGTCTCAACCCGCCTCTGTCCCATCCGGTTCCCCTCAGCCAGAGATCTACTATGTGGTCTGGGCTCAGCGCCACTATATAGCGAGGATGAACAATTTGAGGAGGGCAGTCAGCAGCTACTTGGCAGCGAAGAAATGGGGCCAATATCCCCTGCTTCTTGCAGTAGGTGGCAAAGTATAGATGTGGAGAGTTGCATGGGAGGTCATGTTGTTAGGGGTCATCCTCTGCATACCAAGACCGGTGATGAGGACAGCAGTGACGATGAAACACAAATCGATGATGATGTAGCCGACCGCACTTGGGAGCCGGGTGAAGCAAGGGCTTCATCATCGTCGGGAGAAGAGGGCGTCAGCTTGCGCGTCAGGCAGCGGCGCAGCCAGCAAGTGCGTTGTGTGTCCGTGAGTCAGGAGGGTAGCAGCAGTCAGGAGCCAAGCGGCCACGGGGTAGAAAACCCACTTCACAGATCCAAGAAAGTAGTGGCACAGTGGCTCAGCGAGGCAGCGGCGGTAGTAGTCACTCAGTGCGGAGCGTTGGCGGTAAAATCAGCTACTCGGCGGTGTGGCAGTTCTTTGCTAAAACACCGAAGGAGCCAAATATGAGAATATGTAGAATCTGTGGGCAGAAAGTGAAGCGTGGCCAGGAAGCTAACGTTGGCACCATGGCCCTGCTTCAACACATGCAGCGTCACCATCCGGTGGCCTGGGAGAAAAATGGCTCAGATGCGATGGTACATCCTGCCGCCGCAGCAGCGGCCTGTGGCACGCATGCCATTGCAGCCAGTCAAGGCTCCACCACCTCTACAGAAGGGAGCTGTTTCTCTTTGCCATCATCTCCCGGTCCAGATGCTCCTGCTCCTCGCTACTCATGGCGCTAGCAGTCGTTCAGCGAGGCGATTGCAAGAGACAACAGTATGGGTCCAACATCCTAAGGTGCAGAAGCTGACCGAGCTCCTGTCCAAGTTGTTGGTACTGCAGTCCCTCTCTTTCCAAATGGTGGACTCTGCACCATTCAGAGAACTAATGGATTGTGTCAAGCCGAGGTGGAGAGTTCCAAGCCGTAATTTCTTTTCCAAAAAGGCAGTACTTCACTAATATGTAGAACAGAAGGTGGGCCAGTCCTTGAGCTTATCAGTTTGTTCCAAGGTGTATGGCAGCGCGGATGTGTGGACTTGTAACTGCGTTCAGGGCCAGTACATGTCGTTTACGGCTCTCTGGGTGAATGTGCTTCCGGCCCAGGCACACCAACAACTTGGACAGGAGACGCCGCTTTCTCCTCCACGTTGTCAAACTGCTGCTCCCGCGCCAATGTCCCCCTTTCCTCCCCCACCACCACCACCATCTCAGCCTCCACAAGTGCTGCTCCATCATACCACATGTGTAGGGCACAGCGGTATCACGCAGGTCTACACCTGGCTTGCCTCGGCGAACGAAGTCACACAGGGGAGGAACTGCTCCGCGTCATGCAGCAAAAAGTCATGTTTTGGCTTTCTCCGCGCCAACCCTGCAAATCGGAACCATGGTGACGGACAATGGGAGAAACATGGTGTCCGCGCTGAAATGGGGAGGGAGGGTCCAGCACCCTGCATGGCGCACTTTGTACAATCTGATTGTAAAAAGGGTTTCCCTGAAGTCTTCCCCCGATCTTCAGAAGATTCTGAAAATGGCCAGGAAACTGTGCATGCACTTCATCTATTCCTACAGAGCCAGGAACACCCTCCTCGAATTTCAGCGGCAGAACGGCCTCCCTCAACGCACGCTAATATGCAATGTTTCCACCCGTTGGAATTCCAGCCTGCACATGTTGGACCGACTGTATGAACAGAGAAAGGCCATTAACGTTTTTTTGATAATCCAGGCAGACAGGAGTACCACCCTGTGTTATTTTGATGTCAGCCAATGGCAGCTCATGCGTGACACCTGCCATTTGCTGAGGCCATTCGAGGAGGCGATGTTATTTGTCAGTCGCCAGGACTACAGGATGAATAACCTCCTTCCACTGCTTCATGTCCTGTAACAGATGCTTGAAAAGATGCTGAAAAATCTGTCTGGACAGGGGACTGGAGAAGTGGCGACTACATCTCGTGGCCACATGAGTCCGGTGTGGATTGAACTGGAGGAGGAGGACGAGGAGGACATTGGAGCAGAAGCATTGTCTGGTGAAATGAGTGGATTTTCTACCCAGGTGAAAGGAGAGGAGGAGCAGGAGCAGCTGGAGGAGGTAGATGGAGATGAGGAAGACGAGGGGGGATTTACCCCCAAGACCTGGCATATACAGTGGAGATGGAGGCAGAGAGTCCCTCGGAATCACTTGTGCAGAGGGCCCGCAGTATGCTGATTTGCCTGGCTAGTGACAGCCGAATAGTCACCATCCAGGAGTGGGAGGACTTCTGACTCTCCACCTTATTGGACCCTCGCTACCGGTACAAAATGGGAGCCTTATTCCCAGCTGCTGAGAGGGAGGACAAACTCAAATACTATGGGGAAATCCTCCGTAGTCGTTGGCCACTCCCTTTTATTTTCGGCATCGTCCCTCCTCTGCAGGTCTGCCCGGGGGAGGTTCCTAAACGCTCACGAAAAAAAACAAAAAAAACCTCCCCCGGGCCTGCGGGGGGAAGGTGGGGGGAAAAGGAGAAATTAACCGGGTTTCCATCAGCAGAAACCTAAGTCTGGAGTCACTGAGGGAGCAGTTCCTTAAAAGCCTAGTGAGGCGGGCAATGCCAGCACAGCAGGACCGGGGAGCAGTTCCGAACCAACAGATGGTGGCCTAGTTTAGAACACACTCTGCCACCCAAGTTAAAAGACCCGTTGGACCCTGGGAAAAGCCAAAATGGATGTGGGGGCCCCAAAAACTTCCGAGTTTGCAGTGGAGAAGTTTGTCTTGCCCGGCCAGTAGTGGGGAAATTAAAGAGCGGGTTTTTTCCAGTGCACCCGGGGGCCATCGTTCCCCCCAATGAAAACCCGGAAAACCCAGAACCCCCTTGTAAACCCGGAAATGTGGAACGACGGGCCTTTGTCAAAAATAATCAAGCGTGTTTTCGGCCGGGAAATTTCCCCAACCAATGCCTTGGGCGTCAGATTACATCAGCCATGACTCCCCCCCAAAAACTTTGAAAAAATTATTCCGGTTTCCCAAAAACTACCTGCCTCAGCCACTATTCGGGATCCCGCCACCCTTTCTTATGCCCCAAAATTTTGCTGCCAATTTCCCCCTCTCCCCTACCCAATCTTTACCGGGATTGGTATTGCACCCACCTCCACACTGTTTTTTGCACTCTTTGACCTCATGGCTGCTGCTTTTGCGGGGTGCCGTGCCATCCAAAACTGTGTCTTTGTCCCCAATTCTGCCCTCAGCTGTTAATTTTTTTGCAGCTGCGGTCACCTAACACCCTTTGTCATTGTGCCAAATTTCTCGGGCCTCATGCTGCTGTTGGGTCCCCCCCTCCCCCTCTCTGAAATTGTGCCACCCTGGGGCCTATTTCCTTTTTTCGCCACCCCCCAGAAGGCCCTTTTTCATTCTGACCCTCTTGCTGTTGCTGGTGGGCTGCTGCCGGGGAACCTAACCACTTTTTTTGTGAAACTTGGGGTCAAACTCCTTTTTTTGCCACCTCCAGAATGTCATTGGGGCCAACTGCCCTGCCCTCATGCTGCTGCTGTTGTTTCCGCCGTGACCCCCAAACCTCTGTCATTTTTGCCAGCCCTGGGGCCCTTCTCCTTTTCCCGGGCCGACCTCCAGATGTCATTTGTGCCCCCAAGTTGACCTATGCTGCTGCTGGTTGGCTCCCTGCCTTTGACCTACCCCCCCTTTCATTGTGCCACTGTCTAAACCTCATGCTGCGGCTGGGGCCTGTGCCATCCCCTTCCACACGTGTTATTGTCCCAAACTCGGGTCCCCCTTACTCCTTTTTTTTGCCACCCCCCAGAATATCATTAGGACACTGTCTGACCTCATGCTTCTGCTTTTTCTCCTCCCGTAAACCTCCAAAACTCTGTCATTGTCCCAGTATGTGGCCTACTCCTTTTTTTGGGGCCACCTCCACACTCTGTAAATTTTTTTTTGCCACTCTAGGACCCTTGCTCCCGGGCTGTTGATGACGTCTTTTTCCACCTGTGCCCCATTGTGCCATTCTGGGGCCCACTTCTGTTTTTGCCCCCTCCGTTGTCATTTTTCCACTGTCTGACCTAAAGCTGCTGGGGTTGGCTGCTGCCGTGACCTAAACACGTTTCTTTGTGCCACTCTGTGGCCAAACCCCTGTTTTTTCCCACCCCGGAATGTCATTGTTCCCACTGTCTGACCTCATGCTGCGGGCGTGGGCTGCTCCCGTCCCTTACACACTTTTTTCATTGTGCCACCTTTGGCCTACCCTTTTTTTGGGCCACCCCCAAAGTCATTGTGCCACGGGCTGACCTCATGATGCTGCGGGTGGCTGTACCGTGCCCTAAAACCAGTCTGCCCATTGTCCCCACTGTCTGACCGCATGGGCGGCTTTTGGGCTCCTGCCGTGCCCTCCACACTTTTCCTTTGTGCCACCTTGGCCAAATCCTTTTTTTGGGCCCACCTAAAATGTTTTGCCCCAATTTTGGGGGTTTTTTTCCCCCCCCCCCCCCCCCCCTTGACCTAAATTCGTGCTGTGCTGTGGCTGCTCCCCTAACCCCACACTTTTTTTATTGGGCCACTCTGTGGCTTACTCCTGTTTTTGCCACCCCAAAGGGGGGTCATTGTCCCAAACTCTCTGACCTCATGCCCTGGGGCCTGGGGCCCCCTTCTGCCTTTTTTCCACCCCTCCCCCCAACTTTTGGCCCCATTTTAAAAAATGGGGCCACCTGACCCCTCAGCGTTTTTTTTTTCCAACTGCCCGCTCCCAAAGATTTTTCAGGCTCCCATTCCCGCTTCATTTTTTTGGTCGTTTTTGCCCCTTAAGGGGCCCAGGGAATTTTATAATAAAAGCGTTTTCAAAGAGGGGCCGGCAGTCATTTTGCGTGTAATACAAAAAAAACAACTTGGGTATGAAGAAAAAACCCCAAAAGACCCCTCTCCCTTATTTAAGCTGGCACAACATTCTACAGAACCCTGCAGGCTCTGTGCGGGCCGGGGAAAAACTGTCTTTTAAGCGATTCGCCCCCAAAATTTAATTCGGACCGAAACAATTTTGCCGGAAAATTTTCGGCGAAGGGCAATCAAATTTTTTTTAAAAAAATTCCCCACCCTCTAGTAACAGTGCTTTAGTTGGCTTTTGGGTTTCCTAAAAAACCTTTTTTTTACTTTGTGAAAATTGTATAGTTTTATATACTGTATGTTTTTTTAAATCCTTTTATTTGCATTTTTACTGTTTTGAGTTTTAGGGGCCTTGATGATTGATTGGCATGTTGAGGGATTTAAATAGACGTGTTTACGTCTTTCCCATCACGCCTTGAGAAAGTGTCCGATGAGGCGAAACAGCCACATGCCACATTTGTGTCTGTCCCAGCTGTAATTAAGTTTTTTAAAAAAAAAAAAAAAATTTAAAAAAAAAGGGGGGCTGTTAAAATTTTTTTTAAAACCCCCCCCCCTTTTTCCCCTTTTTTTTTTCCCCCGGGAAAATTTTTTTTTTTTTTTTTTAAAAAGGGGTTTTTTTTTTAAAAAAATTTTTTTGGGGGTTTTTTTTTTGGAAAAATTTTTTGGCCCTTTTCCCCTTTTTGGGGGGTGGAATGAAACGGGGAAAAAAAAAAAAAAAATTCCCCCTTTTTTTTTTTTGGGAAAAAAAAAAAAACCCTTTTTACAAAAAGGGAAAAAAAAAAAAAAAAGGGGTTTTTTTTTGGAAAAAAATTTTTTTAAAAAAAAAAAACAAAAAATTTTTCCCCCCCTTTTTTAAAATTTTCCAAAAAAAAAAATTAAAATTTTAAAAAAAAGGGGGTTTTTTTAAAAAAAAAATTTTTTTTTTCCCTTTTTTTAAAAAAAAATTTTTTCCAAAATTTTTTTTTTTTAAAAAAAAAAGGGTTTTAAAATTTTTTTTTTTTTCCCGGGGAAAAATTTTTTTAAAAAAAAAAAAAAAAGGGGAAAAAAAAAAACCCCCAAATTTTTTTCAAAAAAAAACCAACCCCGGGAAAAAAAAACCCAAAAAAAAATTTTTTTTAAAAAGGGGAAAAAAAAAAATTTTTTTAAAAAAATTAAAAATTTTTTTTTTAAAAAAAAAAAAAAATTTTTTTTTTTTAAAATTTTTAAAAAAAAACCCCCCTTTAAATTTAAAAAAATTTTTTTTCCCCCCCCAAAAAAAAAAAAAAAAATTTAAAAGGGGGGAAAAAAAAACCCCCCTTTTTTTTAAAAAATTTTTAAAAAAAAAACCCCCCCCCCCCCAAAAAAGGGGGGCCCAACCCCACCCTTTTTTTTCCCCGGGAATTTTTCCCCCCCGGGGCCCCCCCACCCCCCGGGCCCCCCCTTTTTAAAAAAAAAAATTTTTTTTTTTTCCCGGGGGGAAAAAAAGGGCCCCCCCGGGCCCCAAAAATCCAACCCCCTTTTTTCCCCCCCCGGGGCCCCCCCTTTTTTTTAAAGGGTTTCCCGGGGGGGGCCCCCAAATTAAAAAATTTTTTTTAAATTTTTTTGCCAAGTTTAAATAAAACAATTCGTTCCACATAACATATTGGTATTATTTGACAGATAAGATTAGGTTTAAAGATTTATGTTTATAGAACTGAGTTAGAGTTTGTGTAGGAGGATGGAAAATTATATATATAATGCCCATTTAAATGTGTTTTAAGAATTGTTTGGCCTATTCCTGCTGTTTAGGTTTTTCTTTAACACATGCACAAGTGACTGTAGACACATGTGGTGTGCATGAACTTTTCACATACAGTTTCTGCAGAGTACATTTTGTTGGCATATGGGATCTGCTAAATATGATTTAGCAGTCTGAAAAACTGACTGACAACACTTGCCATGTGGACATACCCTTACAAAACAGACCACAACTGAAAAGTTTAAAAAACATTCAAAACTTTAATCCTGTTTTGGAGAATAACCCAAGGAAACGGGACCCACTGAGTCAAAATAGTAATGCATTTAAAATGCTTAATAAATATAAATCTGCCAATTCAAGTGTATCAATCGTAAATAAGTTATCCTTTAGTTCATGAACCATAATAACTGCACAATAAAACAATCTACCAAGTAGCAAATAAATACACAACTGCGAAAATCAAAAAGCATGCTGGTAAATGCTCATAAAGGTGAGATGATAAAACATAAATGAATGCACTGAGAAGTGAAATGGTTTCAACAATAATGCGGGAAGGAACCCCATGGGTATTGCCAAAATGAAAGTTGGCATCCTTGGACAGGCTCGGACTGGCCCGTCATGGAGTTGGTGGATTCCCCAGTAGGCCCCGAGCTCCTGTGAACCCCGGAGGTAATGCTGCCGCTACCTGGGGCCCAGCCGTCACATCCTGCCTCGGACACCCAGGCGCTGTGTCCCGAGCATTCAGAGACAGAGTCCGGGAGTCAAGACTAATGTCCTTGATTCCTGGAGCAGCGTACCACCAGTGCACCGCTCTGTTATTCATCCTGGTAGACCTAAGGTGTTAGGCCTTAAGCCTACCAGGCACCGGCCTCTAGTGGTGACGTAGGTGGCGCCTATGCCGGGCTTCATCAGAAGCCAGCGGATTGCTTGTCGCTTCCAGGAGAGGGAGAAAGGTGAGTTGTTGTTTTTTAAGTTTTTTTATTATGATAAATATGGCCCTAACTGCCTACAGACTACCTAAAGGAGACCCTAACTGCCTGCAGACAATCTAAAGGAGTCCCTAACTGTCTGAAGACTATCTAAAGGGGCTCTAACTGCCTGTACACTGCCTAAAGGAGTCCCTAACTGTCTGAAGACTACCTAAAGGAGGCCATAACTGCCTGCAGACTACCTAAAGGGAGCCCTAACTACCTGCATACTACCTAAAGGGGGCCCTACCTACTGACCTACTATCTAAAGGGAGGCTTACCTACCTGCATACTACCTAAAGGGGGCCATAACTACCTGCATACTATCTAAAGGGGGCTCTCACTACCTGCAGAATATCTAAAGTGGGACCTAACTACCTGCAGCCTACCTAAAGGGGACCCTAACTACCTGCAGACTATCTAAGGAGGCCCTAACTGCCTGAATACTATCTAAGGAGCCCCTTAATGCATACAGACTACCTAAAGGAGCCCTAACTGCCTGCAGAATATCTAAAGGAGGCACTAACTACCTGCAGCCTACGTAAATGCGGCTCTAACTACCTACAGCTTACCGAACTGGGGGGGCCACCACTTTCCTACAGCCTAACTAACTAAGACCCACCAACACCTATCTACAGCCTAAATAACTGGGACATGCCAACACCTACCTACAGTCTAGGTAACTGGGGCCCACCAACCTAACTGGGCCTACTTATCTACCTGGGGGCTATTTACCTACCCACCCATGGCCTACTTATCTACCTTATGTGGGCCTACCAACCAACCTACCTGGGGCTGGCCTACCAACTTATCCAACAGGGGTCTATCCACCTAAATTGGACCTATTTAGATACCTGGGGCCTTGCCCATTTCCCTATCTGCCTAGGATATTGTCTACCTACCTGGTAATATGATTATGAGGGGAGCAGTCCATAGCTGTAGCATAATCTCCAGGGGGTTAGTCCTCTCCCCACCCTCCAAGCCCTTAGGAGATTGTGCCTCTAAGGCTTGTACCCGCTCTCCCACCCCTGGGAAATTTGTACAGAGGTGGGAATAGGTAAAGAGGTGCTGGAAAAGTGAGGATTCTATGATATTTGTGTGTAAATTCTGCAGGGAAGAGTGACGGCCGGGACAAGTCATTATGGCGGTGTGGAACGGATGGAGAAGAGAAGGGAAAAGGAACGACTCATCAAAGATGACATATCCTGTGAGTCCCTGACGTCAGGGGTTATTTTGCTTTTATATTGGATCAGTGCTGTATTCACTGCTATGTGATGTGACCTGAGTTGGTGTTGGACCATTATGTGGTTTCCATATGGCGATGTTGTAGGTTATATTGGCGCTAGTACAGTGGCAGCGTACACTTGTCCCTGATTGTAAAAGTGAATGCACACCTGACCTTGTGATTATGAGTTACACTTTTACTTTCTTGCTGGTGTTTATTTTAGAAGATGGTGAGGTGCGTGACCAAGGGAAACCTGGTAGGGACTATTATATGTGGGCTGGTGGTGGGTGGTGGGGGATATGGATGGAGCTACTTAGCCATGTGTCTATGATATGTTAGACTGTGACAAATGTGTGAGACAAACAGACATGTGAGATAGACAGATGTGTGAGACAGATATGTGACCCCCTTGATATTGTGTACTACACAATACAGTTCTTTTTTTCACACTCTATTACAGTATGTGGTAAAATGGATGCCTTTATGTCCGAGATGCCGGCAGGGGTGCCAATAGGGCAGTACGGGCAATACTCATGTCAGGGATCCTAATCAAAAGGGGGCCCACTGATATGTTAAAAAATAGGAACTAGTAATGGGTGGGGGCCTCATTTGATTTAGCTTTGTGGGGCCTTGAAATGGTTAATAGATGACTGATGGCAGCCCTGGATGCCGGTAATATTTTCATGTAGAGTAGCTGTAGAGCGGTCCCTCAAAGATCAATTGCCCTGTGGGTCCCAGGCCCCCCAGTCTGACGCTGCTCGGGGATAAGTTAGAAATAAGTGTTCAGAACATGCAGTATCTCAAAAAAGTGAGTAAACCCCTCACATGTTTGTAAATATTGTATTGTATCTTTTCATGGGACAATATAAAAGATAATACACTTTCATACAATGTAAAGTATTCAGTATACAGCTTGTATAACAGTGTAGATTTAGTGTGCCCTCAAAATAACACAGCCATCAATGTCTAAACTGCTGGCAACAAACCTAAGTATACCCCTAAGTCAAAAAGGACAAAATTTGCCTATAGTGTCAATATTTTGTGTGGTCAACATTATTTTTCAGCACTGCCTTAACTCTCTTGAGCATGGCGTTCACTAGAACTTCACAGGTTGCCACTGGAATCCACTTTCACTCCTCCATGATGATATCATGGAGCTGGTGGATGTTGGAGAGCTTGTGCTCCTCCACCTTTCATTTGAGGATGCCCCACAGATGCTCAATCGGATTTAGATTTGGAGACATGCTTTGCCAGTCCAGCACCTGTACCCCCATTTTCTTTAGCAAGGCAGTGGTCGTCTTGGAGGTGTGTTTGCGGTTTCGTGAAGGAATATTGCCCTGAGGCCCAGTTTCCGAAGGGAGGATATCATGCTCTGTTTCAGTATGTCAAAGTACATGTTGGCATTCATGGTTCCCTTAGTGAACTGTAGCTCCCCAAAGTCGGCAGCACTCATGTCAAACCACGACACTCCCAGCACCATGCTTGAATGTAGGCAAGACACACTTGTAAGTTTTTAAATAAATTAATGTACAGTGAAGGAAATAATTACTTGATCCGTTGCTGATTGTGCAAGTTTGCTGACTGACAAAGACATGAACAGTCTGTAATTTTATAGACTTTTTTGTACACTAACATGTAGTGCATCGGCATCTTTTTAACATGCATTTTTGGAACACTTAATAAAGCTGCAAGCATTCATCCGTTTTTAAGAAATTTGGTGAGAAGTTGTGTTGCTGGATACTTTTGTTTGTTTATAATTTTAAGGGTAGGTTAATTTTAACATGGAGTTAAAATTAGAATATAGAATATCAAAAATAAAATCTAGAAAATCACATTGCATAAATTATATAAATTTATTTGCATTTTGCAGTGAGAAATAAGTATTTAATCCCTCTGGCAAACAAGACTTAATACTTGGTGGCAAAACCTTTGTTGGCAGGCACAGCATTCAGACATTTTTTTTTAGTTGATGATGAGGTTTGCACATATCAGGAGGAATTTTGGTCCACTCCTCTTTGAAGATCATCTCTAAATCATTACAAATTTGAGGCTGTCGCTAGAAATGAGAGAATTTCTCAAATATGACACGCAGATGACTGCCGCCGCTCTTAGAATCGCTTCACTCTAAAATTCCCTGGGCACTTAAGAGGGCAAGACTGACCAAAAAACTGAAGGGGGAATGTAGCCTGATAAAGTCATGGCAGCGACAGCTGGAAAAAAACAAGCTGAGGGCTCAGGTGGCAACATTAGTGACAGAGTGTGGAGGTGACGGCGGCAGCCACAGCAGCATGAGGTCAGAGAGTGGCACAATGACATTCTGGAGGTGGCAAAAACAGGAGTAGGCCAAAGAGAGGCACAATGACACAGTGTGGAGTTGACGGCATCAACAGCAACCCGCAAACATGAGGTCAACAGGGGGAACAATGACTTCTAGAGGTGGCAAAAAAGGAGTAGGCCACAGAGGGGGCACAATGACACAGTGTTTTAGGTCATGGCAGCAGCCAAAGCAGCAGCATGAGGTCAGACAGTGGCACAATTACACAGTGTGTAGGTCACGGCAGCAGCAGCATAAGGTCAGACAGTGGCACAATGACATTCTGGAGGTGGCAAAAACAGGGGTAGTCCACAAAGTGGTCAATGACACAGTGTTAGGTCACGGCAGCAGCCCAGCAGCAGCATGAGGTCAGACCCGTGGCACAATGACATTCTAAAGGTGGGAAAAAAAGGATTAGGCCACAGAGTGGCACAATGACACAGTGGTAGGGCATGGCAGCAGCCACAGCAGCAAATGAGGGGCAGACAGTGGGACAATGCAAAGTTGTAGGTCACGCAGCACCACAGCAGGCCCCGATGA
>JAODAL010081535.1:0-11874 GCA_025379985.1 Phyllomedusa bahiana | reverse complement strand
GTGCACGGAAGAATGTAAAACATGGAATTTAGGGGGGATGTTACCAAAAGATAATGATAAATTTAATAATAAGTATAAAATATGTCCCCTCTAAACTCTCCAAATCTAAAGTCTCTCAATCTCAAGTCTCCACACTTAAAAGAAAAAAACACACTTTAAAGAAAAACACTCGCAAGACTCGTTCACTCGCTCAAAATGCTCAGCTTTAAACCTTACCCACACTGCTGTTTGGCTGTGCTGCAAACTCTCCTTCAGAAGCAAAAAGGCCCCATAGGCATGTAATAGGCAGTTATATGTCCCCCATAAGCAGATTATTGGCAGGTATTTGGCCCCATACGCAGGTAATAGGCAGGTATATGGCCCCATAGGCAGGTATAGGGCAGGCTGTAGGCAGGTATAGGGCATGCTGTAGGCAGGGTATAGGCAGGTATAGGGCCGGCTGTAGGCAGATATAGTGGAGGTATAGGGCCGGCTGTAGGCAGGTATAGGCAGCTGTAGGCAGGTACAGGGCAGGTATAGGCAGCTGTAGGCAGGTATAGGGCCGGCTGTAGGCAGGTATAGGGCCGGCTGTAGGCAGGTATAGGCAGCTGTAGGGCAGGTATAGGGCTGGCTGTAGGCAGGTATAGGGCCAGCTGTAGGCAGGTGTAGGCAGCTGTAGGCAGGTATAGGGCTGGCTGTAGGCAGGTATAGGCAGCTGTAGGCAGGTATAGGGCAGGTATAGGGCCAGCTGTAGGCAGGTATAGGGCAGGTATAGGCAGCTGTAGGCAGGTATAGGGCAGGTATAGGCAGCTGTAGGCAGGTATAGGCAGCTGTAGGCAGGTATAAGGCCAGCTGCAGGCAGGTATAGGGCAGGTATAGGGCCGGCTGTAGGCAGGTATAGGCAGCTGTAGGGCAGGTATAGGCAGCTGTAGGCAGGTATATGCAGCTGTAGGCAGGCATCGGCAGTTTAAAAAAATAAAAAAAAATCACTTACTTGGCTCCCTCCCGACGACTCGTCTACCTCGCCGCTACCCGCCTCCTCGCTGTACTGCACTCCCGCGCTCGGCTCTTGTCATGCATTGTCTCGGCACTAGGCGGGTGACGTCATCAGGCCGGGACCGCGCACGCAGCGTGATGACACTGCTGCCTGTGCGGAACTGCGGGCGGACGCGTGTCTGCTTGGGCGTTCCGGAGACCACTGCGGGGCACGGTAGCACTCGCTCTGTACCACCGCAGTGGGATCCTGCACCTATATGCGCTCGGAGGAGTCGCATTTAGGTGATAATGTGTATCGCGGACAGTGACCGGGCACACAGCGAAGCGCCCAGGACACTGTGCGCTCTCTCGGGCTCTTCAGTTACTACGGCCCTCCCTGCAGGTGTCGCATATAACTGAAGGTCCCTGTCGGCACTCGGGCCTTTGCAGCGCCACGAGCGCCGAACAGTGACTCGAGTATAAGCCGGGTATTAGAGTTTTCAGCCCATTTTTTGGGCTGAAAAACTTCGGGCTTATACCTCACGAGGTATATACGGGATTAATAATACCGTTACCAATAACAACCTCTTCACAAACAGATCCCAAGGATTAATTTTACAATGTCCATACTAAGACCACAGATCACACCAGCACATTGTGATCACATCTCAATCACCACCAGTGGCTGAATATTATCTGTCACAGCAGACAATGAATCACCACCACATAGTGGTGAATATACCACTTTTCTATTATGATATCAAACCTAGTATAGTACAAAACATTATTTCCCAGCATATGTGACCTAGAGATGCGGCGAATTAATATTCTTCAAATTCGGTTCGCCCGACTTTGCCGAATTTTATGACAAAAATACGTTTATCGCGTTTAAAAAAGCAAGCTATTTCCTGGTGCACAGAGCCTGCAGGGTGCTGTAGTAGAACAGTTGTGCCATATGCTCTAAATATGCGTAGTTTTGTAGTGAGCGTGGTTTGGTCTTCATACAATGCTGTGTTTTTAGTATGACACGCACATGACAGCTGCCCAGTCTTAGAATCGCTATCACTTAAAAATTCCCTGGGACTCTTTCGGGGGCAAAAAATAAAATACCAAATGTCCAATTATATTGATGCGGCAACGCAGCGACCGAGCCTGACAAAGTCATGGCAGTTTGCCAGCTGGAAAAAAACAAGCTCGAGGGCAAGATTTTACCATTAGCATCAAAGAACACAATGGTAGGTTTCTGGTGACACCCACAGATCACAGCACAGAGTAAGGGGCGTCACTGAAGGGGTCACCTGCGAGGAAACACTAGGTAATACACTTTCTCCAGATGACATCATGTCAAACACTAGCCAAGAGGTCGGTGGGGTTTGTCACACCACAACCCCCACTTGGCATGGCCGGGAGCAGGGAGGGGCTCTCTCCTGTCCTCAACCCACCTTGGTCTGTTCGCTTCCCACAGCCAGAGAACTAATATTGTGCTGTGGCCTCTGTGCCACTATAAAGCTGAGGACTATACTATTTGAGGACAGTGGGCAGCTAAAAGGTGGGCGAAGCATCCACATGCTTCTGAAGAAGTGGGGCAAATAGTGTTGAAGAGGTGGCAATGGGGGGTTATCGTTGCGAGACGGTCAGGCTTTGTACAGCTGACACCAATGAGGGGACGGCGGTGGGGGGCGGTTGACAGGCAAACACTAATTGATGTAGCCGGATTCGCAAGGGAGACGGGTTGAAGCAAGAAAGGCTGGGACAAGTCAAGGTAAAGGTGCCTAGTTAAACAAGGCATAAAGTGCCCCAAATGGAAAATTCAGCCCACTTCATGCCTCCTTGTGCCCCCCTTTTTTCCCTGGGATATGAAGTTGGCGCCCTAACGCACGGTCGCTACCCTGACTACCATTGCCCGGCATGGAAGCATTCGTGTTCTCTACTTTAAGTTGTAGGTTGAGGGTGGAGAAGAAGGAGGATGGGACAGACAGGGCAAGAAATCTGGGATCTTGGACAGCAGAGAGTTAATGCTCTGGGCCAGAGATGTTAATAGTTGGGTGTCAATCAGCATACTGGTGGTTTGAAAAGCCTTGTGATACTATCAGCTGACCCAGGACCAACAGTGTACAAGGGTTCATCATTATTCATAGGGAGAAGAGGTGCAGCTGCTTGCGTGGTCTGGGCAGTGGCGGCAGCCAATAAGTCGGTTAGTGTGGCCGGGAGTGAGCAGGTTGGCAGCAGTGCGAGGTTGGGAGCCAAACGGCCCAACGATTTGTGACCACCACTTTGCAGCTCCAGAAAGTGCGGCACTCAGGGGATCACCGAGGGTCAGAAGGTAGGTAAACAAGCAGCCAGTGAGAGCAGCTTTGGTGGTAAAATCACCTACTCGGCGGTGTGCCAGTTTTTTGAGGAGACACCAGAGGAGGGTTGCACATAACTATATGTAGAATCTGTGGGAAGAAAGTAAAGCATGACCAGGGACCTAACATTGGCACCACGGCCCTGTATCAACATCATGCAGTGTCACCATACGTGTTTCAGATTTTTTTTGTGGTGGTCCATCCTGTCCAAACAGCATGCAGCCACACCAGTGGCACGCCTGCCTATTTAAGGGCAGTCAAGGCTTCACACCTCTGCCGAACGACAACTCCCTTGTCTATTACATCATTTACCGGTGGCAGATAACTCTGCTCCTCGGCACTCATGGTGCCATCAGTCCTTCACAAGACCAAATTGCCAAAAGACAGACAGTATGCGTCTAGCCTTCCTAAGTGCAGAAGCTGACTGTTGCTCCTGTCCAAGTTGGTGGTATTGCAAGTCCTCCCTTTTCCAATGTGGTGGACCTCTGCACCATTCTCAAAGAACTGGCCAGCAAAACGTGTCCTCTTATCACCATGTGTTATTTCTGTTCATGAACAAAATGAACGTTTACAACTGAGACTTTCTTAAATCCACTTGAACTGTGTGGATGTAATTTGTTCCACTGGTAACAGGGGGGGAAGCTCCTGAAGGACTTTCTGTTTTTAGTGTCTGTTAGTTGGACATACGTTTTCACATTCTTAATACTGAAGAAAGGTTCATCCAAAGCCAGTTTTGCAGCATTTGCTTTTGGTTTCTTTTTTGTTCTGCCCCATTCCAGTTTTGTACTAATACAATCAACAATGGCACAGAATGCCAAAAATAAGCACCTAATACATTTCCCTGTATTACCCTGTAGTATGATCTCTTAATTTCAGTTCCATAACGCAGCATTTGAAAAAACTGGTGTAAAACAGAAACTGGATTCACACTCCACGTTATAATTCATGTGTGTTTGATAGTCCACTTGCTGTCCTCATCAACGTTCTTGGTATGCAGAGGTCTACCACTCGCCAAAAAACCTCCCATGCTACTCTGGACATCATACTGCATGAAGAGGGGATGTCTGCCCCCACCTCTTCATGCAAATTAGCTGCTGACTGTCCTAAATTGTTTGATATCTCGTGTATAGTGGCACTGGAAGCCCAGACTCATATAGTTTCTCTGGTGAGGGACCTGACGGGACTGAGGAGGGTAAGGACAGGTGAGGGGCACTGCCCTGTTTCCGGGCCATTGCAACTAGAGTTGAATCTGACGAAAGCAACGACATGTATATGGTAGGGTAGTTGCAGATCGTCGTCTGGAGTTGAAGTTGATGACCTTACTACAAACAATCAAGAATCCCTTGTGGTTGCTGATATCAACACATGGTCCGCTACATGACACCGGCAGTTTCTGGCCTCACCATGTGACCCTGCGCGACGTCCCTTACTGTGCTGCGACCTGGGCCTGTTCCAGGAATGTTTGTGCCATGCCACTCGCATGTGAAGAGCACTGCCACCTCCATGTTCTGTCATACTGTTTGTTCAAAAATGTACAGACACTGTTTGATGATGTCTCTGTATATGATAAATACACACCCTGTATTTTGACTCCTAAATGGAACCACATAACTAGGCTTTGGGTAAACCCTTGGATATAAACTGTGCTCCAACAATGGCCAGGGAAAAAAATGTAGCGTGTAAGTTGTGCCGTTTAAAAACACTGAAATTCTAAACGAAGTCCACTTCGTTAGAATCAATTCGCCCATCTCTAATAGTGACCATACAATGGTGGATGCCAGTTGTACACAGGTTCTGCACACATATAAGTGATTACAGTAAAGTTATATCCAGGAACTCACAAGCGTCATATCTGAGTCTTTCTATTCTTTGATGAGTTGTCCTATTTTCTTCTCCATCTGTCCCAGACCACCATGACCTCTTCTCCTGGCCAAGACTTTTCACTGAAGAATTTACAAAACAAAGATCTTAGACTCCTCTCTTTCCGGCACTTCCACACCAATTATACATCTGTATGAACTCCCCATTATAGGGACCCAAATGGTAATATTGGACCCACCTTGTGCCTTAAAATAAACTGTTAGGAAGCTCCATTTGTGCACCAAGTTTTAGTCTTGTTTTGTATTCCTATATAGGAGGTAGTAAAAACCCTGGAGATAGAATGTAGGTACACTCCCAAACTAGGTTGGCCAGATAGGAAACACAATATTGGTAGGCAGCCCTATTAGTAGGTATTATAGCGCCCCTTTAGGTAGGTAGAATTAAGGTCCCCAAATAGGTAGGTTTCGAGGTCCCGTTTTTAAGTAGGATTGGTAATTATATAGGCCTCTGATAAGTAGGAAATTAGAGGTCCCTTCTATGTAGTTATATTGGGCCCTGTAGGTAGGTGGGTAGGTATATTGGCCTTTGTATGTAGGTAGGAAGGCCTTCAAGTTGGATGTTTATAACCCCCTGGACGGCTTAGGTATTTATGCCACTGTAGGTAGATATACAGGCCCTTGTAGGCAGGATATAGGCCCTCCTGTAGCTAGATAATATATGCCCCTGTAGATATACAGATATATGTCGCTGTGGTGGGTATTTTCCTCCTGTAGGCAGTTATTTTCCCCCTTTAGATACTTATATACCCCTTCCAGGTATTTATATGCACCTTGTAGGTAGAATGTGCCCTCTGTTGGTAGGTGTATGCCCCCTGAAGGTTGGTTTTTTTTTTTTGTTTGGCCCTGCAGGTCATTTATATTTGTGTAAAGCTTGTACTCCATTATTTTTACCGCTAATGTGCAGGAAATTATGGCGCAACTGCCTTGATAAAATTGTGCCACAATAATTTCTAATAGTATACGGTGATTTAGTTGAGCATGTTTTAATTGCAGTTGACCTGAAGGGTCCGCGAAACGTTCGCAAATCTACATGGATCCGCCTGTCTGTTTGTCGCTGCCCTAATTTTTGGCCCAGAAAGCGTGGAGACCTTGGGAGCAGCATCTAACGTTACCACGGACCTGTGGACAATGACCGGGCTATGTGTTCTATGCTATACACGCAAGAGCGCTTCAATCGTTCTTACTCGGAGAAGTCTGTGTTTTTGAAGTTTGTTATTTAAAAATTAAGTTTTTATCTTCATACTACTGGATTCCTGCTAAATTGACTGCATTTAAAGAGGTTCAGGGAGAGCGGGGAAACTCCCATTGCGGGCTCACATACACATAGCGGTTTAAGGGCATTAAGTGCCACTGAATAATTTTTAAATTTGGGCCCTAGATCATGAAATCCAATTTTTTACTGTTGGCCTTGTCCTATGTGCACAAAGATTTGAAAAAATTCTCTTTTATCTCTTGATAATACTATGTACTGTAGATGGTGGGATTTTTAAAGCATTTGCAGTTTTTTTTTGGGAAGAACATAAGATTGTTCCACAATTTTGCTGCAGTTTTTCAGGTTTAACTTCTGGCCGTATTTGTTGGAAGAGAAATGCTTCTGTAAATTGTTCTCTTGGTACATTTTTTTATTACTTTATGTAGGGCCAACTCAGATTTGCATAGACAAAAAGGGTGATATGTATTAGCGGCTCGTTTTCACTGTTATGGTGAGTAAACGCGCCTTTTTTCCCCTATGTATGGCGGTGTATTCGGGCATGTTGGTGCGGGTGGGCGCTACACTTTGAAGTGCCAAAGGGTGTGGGGGCATTCTGGGAGCGTGTCACACCACATTTGTAATATTAGATACATTTATGAATGTGCGACGGCAAAACGAAGTGCATACCCGGTCGAACAGCCAAACCAATTCTATGTGGTCTTCCTGAGCCTGAGTTGTCGTGATGGAACAAGATTTGCCATTAGGGCTAAAAATGTCCATTATTTCTCCAACTTATATCATTAAAATAATAAAAAGTAATTTATGATAATTATTAGCGATGAGCAACTCGGGCAATAATCACGAGCGATAGTGATTTTGGGAATTATCGTGCCGATTTATGATTACGATTCATCGCTGATCCCCATTAACGTCTATGGGAGAGGAACACCAGATTCATTTTTTAGATCCAAACAGGTGAGGAGAAGCTTATTTTTAAACCATCCCAACAGTAAACGGATACATCTTAGTCAAGACAATTAGACAATTAGGCTATAAGGTCACAGAAAAAAATTCATATGCAAAAAATAATTAATTCCATTCAATGGTAACTGAAAAGAAGGGAGGACGGTGTAGCCACAGCAGGTACAGGGGTAGCAGCTGCAAACGGCCCCCCTTTCACAAAAACAAGACACCGGTATTGGAAAATGGCACATGGCAACTGGCAGGGACCCCTTATCGCTTTTTGCTACCAGGCACCAAGAACTTGTATATATGTGGTGGCAGCAAGAAACATCCAACAGGGAACACGGAGGTTTCAGCTAGCGGGCGTATTAGAGTGGGTGTGGTGGGGAGCCACGGTGCCGTCAGTCATCTATTAACAGTTTAATGCCCATGCAGACTAAATAAAATGAGGTGCCCACCCATTACTATTTTCCTATTTTTAACATATAAACCGGGCACCTTTTTGATTGGGGCCCCCTGACAGGAATACTTCCCTTTGGCATCACTGTCATCCATTTTAGAGTAGCCGGACCCCAAAACCAGCAAAAATCCCCTTACAGACCCTTAGAATAAAAATTCACAAAAAGAAATTGACTATTTCAAACAAGAATTTTTTCCCAATGCTGCTGTTGCTGCTACGGTTATTGCCATCTACTGCTGCCACGTTGCTGATGTTGTTCCACCATGACATTAGAAGGTGAATAAGATGCAACAGATGTCTCCAGTTGGTCAACGAGCCCTGTCTCAAATTCCTGCATTTTTACTGTCTATATGTACTGTTACTGCTATGATTGTAACTGTCATCATGGTGTAACATCACATGAAACCCCAGAAGCTTTGTAAGGCTTCCAGATTGTCTTTAGAAACCATTGGCATGAGAGGGTGGCGCGGGAAAGACAGAGTGAGCCCCTTTACTCTGTCTTAGCCTTTTGTTGCTGCGGTCGCGATTGACTGCGAACATCCAAGAGATTAAAAGATCGCAACCAAAAGCAAGTCAGGTTATGGACCGACAGCATATGGAGCCAGCTGTTTTCATGAACACAGCTGATTTACATAGTTACATAGTTTGTAATCCCCCATGGGTAGAAGCCAATTGTCCTCATTTTAGGGAAAAAATTCCTTCTGACTCCAAATCTGGCAATCAGAATGAATTCCTGGATCAACGATCCTTCTCCAGAATCCTAGTCACTATAACTTGTTGTATTATTACGCTCTAGAATTGCATCCAAACACCTTTTTGAACTTGTTAAATTTAGTTCACCATGACAAGTTCCACTGGCAGAGAGTTCCCAGTCTCACTGCTCTTACAGTAAAAAATCCCTTTTATGTTTATGTAAAATTTTTTCCTCAAGCATAGAGGTTGCCCATTGTTTTGGGTAAAATTCCTAGGTACAAATAGATTTTTGAGAGGATCTCTATATTGACCTTTAATATATTTATACATATTTATTATGTCCCCCCAAAGCCGCCTTTTCTCTAACTAACCCTAATCTTGCTCATCTTTCTGGGTATTGTAGTCCACCTAGTCCTTTTATTATTTTTGTTGCCCGTCTTCGTATCTGTTCAAGCTCTACAATGTCTTTCCTGTGCACTGGTGCCCAAAACTGTCCACAATATTCCATGTTTGGTCTGGGCCGGTGACTGTTTCATCGTGTGCAAACGATGCCCCTTTTAATACACCCAAAGTGCTGATTGTATGGGTTTTGCTCATGGGCATGCATGGTCTCCTGAACTTGCTGGCATGTAAGAAATGTAAAATTTTGGCTTGGATCGCCGCAAGCACAAAGCTTTTCACAATTTGGGTCAAACTAAACAGGGCCCCATTTGAGCAACACTATTCACTATTCTTAAATAATGAAAATGGGATGGAGATTTTAGAACCCTCCTTTCTCGGGTAGTTCATTGTGTCACAGTGTCCGGCAGCAGCTGAAAGGAGCCTAATTTTATCGTTGCTATGATGTGTTCAATGTTTTTCTATGTATGTGAGCACAATCCCCTGACATCTCTCTGGTGGCCCAGATGGGCACACACAGTGGCCGTTGACTTTGAGTCTCTGAAGTGCTACAGATGTGTCCGTTCCTGGATCCTGTGGGTGCTTGTGTGATTTTATAGGCCCGAGCTTCCTTTTCTTAGTTCCATTCAGCGGTAACTGTGGTTTGTTTCATGCAGCCACAAAATCAACCCTCCCAGGTTTAGATATAGGATCGGGAATCCTTACAATAACCTATGTCAGTATTTTCATTATGACTCCAAACACAAAACAACATGTAGAAAATACTTGACCTAAAATATAGCTTTTAATATGTCACTTAAAATAGCCTATAAAAACCCTATACTTATCCCTATAAACCTATACTAAACCCTACCTATCCAAAGAAAAGGGGAAACCGTCCCAATAAGGACGACCCCAGCAGGAACCTAACCTAACTATCAATTGACCTAGTGTACCCTATCCTAAACTACGACCACCACCAAATATGTATATACGGACCTTAGCCAAATATCACATATAGATGATACTAGTTCTTAATACATCCAGAGCCTATACAGAAATCCTTTAGTATAGGTAACACTATTGGTTGTTATCCCAACATTATACTCAAAAACCAACGCGTTTCTTCCCCAGATACTGGGAGTCATCAGGGTTCCAAAGCTATGGGGCACAAATTGACACCAAACTCCATACTGCGATAGTCATATCAGAGAAAAAGCTAAAAGGATATCACAGTCACAAAAGACCAAATATTTGGTATCACCAATGAAATGCATCCATACATTACCACCCAGCAGATAATAATGGTCTCCTCAGCTGAGGGTTGGTTTGATATCGATATCCCTCACATGGTATTAGGTTCCTTAGATGCTTCATGCAGCCCCATCACAAGCACAAACATTACAAGTCCAGTATGTTTTCATTGTGGTCACTTTAATATGCTCGGATGTTGGGACTCAACATTGAGCAGATCAATCACCGCTGGCTGATTCTCATTCTTGTGGGAGGATGCCCAATGCTCTGCACTATGATGCCCAATGCTCCACACTATGATGCACAATGCTCTGCACTATGGTGGAAAATGCTCTGCACTATGGTGGACAATGCTCCGCACTATGGTGGACAATGCTCCGCACTATGATGCCCAATGCTCCGCACTATGGTGTTCAATGCTCCACACTATGGTGCACAATGCTCCGCACTATGATGCACAATGCTCCACTAGGGTGCAATGCCCCCTTTGGCACATGGACTATTGCAACAATGCTCCCACATTATTGTTTTGAGCCAGAGTCTGAAGCTACAGTCATTAAAGAAAAGGGGTTTACATAACACGATCAAACTTTATCAGTGTTTATAATCTTCTAGGTCTTGAAATCCAGGTTACACATGAAGGCTCCTGAGCCCCTAACCTGTATGAAATTACAATGCTTTAATGAGATACATAACAAGAGACTGTGTGAAGCAGAGGACACAAGCTCTTCATGAGATCTAGATCGAAGGACTTTAGAGGGAAATACTAAAAAAACAAAATTTTTTCACATATTAAAAAGCCAAGACGCTTTACATGGACATTTTTTTCTTTATTTGTATTTTCCCCCTTTGAAACATAATCCTGGTTTTTTCTGGCTTCCTGTTGTTAAAGGGGTTTTCTCATTACGTAAATGGTTTCAGAATAAGGGGACAGTGAAAACAAGCAACTTTGAAATTGGATGTTTTTGCAAAACTGTCTGGTTTTACGGTCCCCCTTATTTTTGTTTTGTGAAAACTTTCCCCCAAATGTGGGTCGATCCCCCTTTCATTCATTGGCTGACGGCTCTTACTAATTTACATTCTGTCTGGCCCCTGGTTGTATTCACGGGAGGGGAGCATTCCTGCCTCTTTCAATGAGAATAAGGAGCGGCAACATTTCACTCTGCACAGCCAGCAGCTGCACCAGTAACCTGCAGCTGTTCTACAATCAGAAAACAGCAGAATTGTGCTCAGTGCCTAATGTGCGTGTGTTTAAACATAGAAAGGAGACGATCTGTACTGCTCTGGATGAGTTCATAGAAGACTGGATACAACTGTAACAAACCCCCCGTGTGAGGAGACAGATCTGTGCTGTTTTGATGTGTTCATCGAGGGATTTCCCTTTTGGATCCAACTGTAAAAACCCCCAGCTGTGAGAGGAGACAGATTTTGTGCTTGGAGGTGTTCATGAGGACTGTCTAGACTGGATACAACTGTAACAAACCCCTAGATTTGAGAAGACAAAATTGTACTGCTTTGGGGGTGTTCATTGAGGACTGTCTGATTGGAAAACGTAAAAAAACCCCCAGCTGTTTGGGGAAGAAGACTGTGCTCTGGGGGAAAAGTTCATAGAAGACTGGGTAAAACGTAACCAACCCCCCGTGTGAGAGGACAACTCTCTGTGTTTTAAAAGTGTTCATCGAGGCTTCGTATGGATTCAAATTAACAAAAAATCAGTGTGAGAGGACAAGAGATCAGTTTCTGAGTTCTAGG
>JAODAL010081534.1:0-11875 GCA_025379985.1 Phyllomedusa bahiana | reverse complement strand
CCCATCCTCGGGGTTTTGGGACTTTTTTAGATGGGGCAGATCCGCATACCCCCCTGAGGAAAAAAAAGAAAGGATTTTGAAAAAAAACTCAGACTAATAAATTTTGCAAATTAATTAATCTTTCGGAAAAACCGTCCCCCGGGAAAAAGGGGAGAAAAAAGCCTTAAAAGGGGGTATATTGTTCCCAAAAAATTTAAATTCAAAAGAAAAATTTTTAAATTTGAAAAAGGGCCCGGGAGTTTTTTTTATCCAAGGTGAAATGGGGCCCAAATTCTTTTATAAAAAAGATTTTAAAGGAATGTAAAGGGGCCTGGGGTTAAAAACCCTTTGGATGTAATGGGGTTAAGAACTCTGTGTAGTTTTCCCTTAAAAGGAGGAAGAAACCCCAAGGGGGAAGGCCCCTTTTACTACTCTTTTAAAAAAAAAGTCACGTATGCCTCCCCCCCAACCCCTACTCTGCTAGATGCTTTTCTTTAAAATTTGTTTTTTAGGTGAATCAAACTTTCGGGAAACCCTAAAATTCGGGGCCCCGAAAAACCCTGTAAAGGGAAAAGAAAGACGGGCATTAAAATTTTTGGGAAAATGATAAATCTATAAATAAATTAAAGGGCTGCTGAAAAGGGGGGAATTTTGGTAATAAGGGAATGTCCCCCCAAAAACCAAAAAATGGGGGGCCCTTTGGGATTTTTTACAATAAGGACATGTTAAAATATTGAAAAAAAAAATCCCTTTACCAGTTTTTCTTTTTAAATTTAAAAGGGGTTTAAATTAGAAAAGCTCTATCTAATAGAATTATTAACAAATTTTGAGTATTGTTTCATGCTTGTCCGGGAAATTTTCCTGGGAAGTGGCGACATTTTAAAGGGCTGCCAAAAGTGAAACAAGGGAACCCCCGCCCAAAAAGGGGCAGCCCCCAATTGTGCCCGGGAAAATTTTGGGAGCCTTACTCAGAATTTGGGGGATCTACTTTAATAAAAATCTTAGGATTTTGGGTTCATTAACCCTGCCTCCAAATATAAAGGGACACGGGCCGTTCTGTTCTCAACGGGAAGTGGCATTGGTTACCAAAGTTAATTCTGTCAGCATTATGGGGAGGCTTTTTATTTCCTAAATTACCCCATAAAGGGGGGCCCTTAAAGCGGTCAAGAAACTTCCTTGAACCCTAAAAGGACCCCAAATTCGAGCCATAAGGGAAATTTTTTTTTGGGCACTTTTGAAGTTCCCCTTGGAGAGAAAAAACGTTTGTATTCGCCCGTAAGATCTACCCCCGGTTTCGGGGGCCACGGCAGGGGAGCCCTAGTGCCCCCCAGGGAAACCCAAAACTTTTTCCGGGGCTGGTGGGAGAGTACGCCCATTTTTGGGGGGGAAATAGGAGACAGATGGTTTTGTTTAAAATTATCCAAGGGGACCCTTTTCATTGAAAAAATTTTTAAAATTCTATGGGAAAGGGGGGGTGGCTCCCCCTTTTTGAAACATTTGCAGACCCCCTTAAAAAATAACAACTTTGGGTTTTTAAGATTCACCTTTGTGTGGAATGATTTTAAAACCTCCCCAAATTCCCTGGATGTGAACATCTAAAAAAAATCCTTTTTTTTTTGAACATAAATTTTTATGGGAAAATACATCCACTAATAGCCTCCTCAAAGGGAAGCTGCCACCCCAGCCCCCCTGGTTGGGAGGGTTTCCACGGGGGGCATTTATCCCCTTTTCTGGGGAAAAAAATTTTGTTCAAAACACCACTTTTAAAAACAAAAAGCAAAAAAATTTGAAACAGAGGTTCCTCAAAATGGTTATCCAAAAAAAGACCAAAAAGGGGAACCTTTCCCAAAAAGCTATAAGGGGGGGTTTAAAAGGGTAAAACCTTTCGGCCCCCAAAAAATAAAAAAACGCCCCCCCGAAAACTGAAAGGGGAATTTGATTACGCCATTATTGGGGTTTTTAGCTCTAATCCCCTTTCAAAATTGAGACATCGTAAAAAGATATTGGAATTTTCCTTCTACAAAAGAAGATCAAAAAAGCTATCTTCCCCAGCCCCCCCCCTAACACACCCTTACAGAAAAGGTTTCAGTTTTGGGGGACCGCGGGTTTGGAAGACCCATTCTTGCCCTCCCAAAAGGGAAATTTGGTTGTAGACAGCCTAATGGCTGTTTTAAAAGTGTGGGAAAATGTAAATTTTTTTCCTTTGTTGTGAACTGTAAACAATTTACTATGGTGGGGATACCAGATCTATAACTCGGGGCTTTATAAACTTGTTTTGTTGGGGTCATTTATTTGTACATGCCCATGTGGACTGAATTACGGGGCAAAACCAAACGAAATTCAGCGCGGGATGGGGAAAATGAAGTGAGTCAAAAGACGATGGAACCCCAATCGCTGACACATCTGGGTTTAAGATAAAGGGGAAATTTGGAATCTGTTAAAATTTTAGGGGAAAATTTGCACGTAAACCCTCCGTTAGGGAGGAGAATGGGACAGTTTGATTCTCAAAAGGAGCCCCAATGGATATACCGACTGGTTTGTTTTATCCAGTGGGCTTAAGAATCATTTTTCTTTTTGCTTGTTTTCATCTAATGCCCCTATTTAAACCATCAACTGCCCCAGGGTCTATGTTGGGCTTTCCCGTTTGGGATTTTACCTCTCGTCATTAAAAATACAAATTTTCCCTTTGGGACTTCCTTTTACGCCCTTAGTTTACAAAAATCATATCATAATCCCCGTCCTTTAAATTTTTCGTTCCCCACTGTTCATTGGATTCTTTTAAATAAGGTGGGAAATTTAAAGGACTTAATGGCATTGGCAAAAAACGTTGCCTGGAAAAAGCCAGCTGGGTCGTATTTTTCAAAATATATAGTTTTTTTGGGGGGGACTTTCCCCTTACTTTCCCTGGTTTTTCCCCATAGTAGATGGACGAATCATGGGCTGGTACTTGGGCACACACTGGCCCCCCTGTTGATAGTATGGTCAGAAATGATGGCTGTGTGGCGACTCGGCGTGCTTTTGAAAGCCGCGAGGCGTCTTGCCCCTCTATGTTTATTTGAGATGACTGGTACCGCGCCTACCGCATTGGCGTCTCGGGGGCGCCTGTTTTGGTACTCGCGCCCCGGGGGCAATTCCCTAAATCCCGGCGGTCTCCCCTCAAATACCTACGACGCTAGTAACCTTGGCAATGGCTTGTCTGCTGGATTACTTGCGTTCACGTCCAGCAGTTTCCCGACCCCATTTTTAAATGTCCAGCTTTGCGCTGATGCTCCGCTGATACTAGGGGGCCATCTTTGAATGTCGGGGAATGCCGATGCACCTTCCGGACCCCAGCATTCCCGGGCATGCGGATGATTGGAATGGCGGTGGTGTTTGAATTTGGAACCAAGGGGGACGGTGCGGGTCAGGGGAAATAGGTAAGTGGGCGGAAAAAGGAGCCCCATTGGAAAACCCCCCCTAAAAAATAGGTGGGGGGGGTTTTACACCTTTGGGGACAGTGATTATCCAACCAAAGGGTGTCCCCCGGGGAGATACTAGCTTTACATTGATCAGGTTTTTCACTTTATCGTAGTTGGGTCTTTAATTTTTTTGCAGTTTTCTCTCTCGGGAAGAGTTTGGTTGGATGAAATACCAATTTTCCCTTTTTACCTTTTCCTTGCAGGCACACCAGCTAACATAAAAGGTTTTATCTGCTTATCAGGTACTCTGTATTCTGTTACTCTAGGGGGTATCTGGAGCATGGTAATTAGGGGTTTTTTGGCAATCTTGTTTTTTAACCCATTGAAAACCCCCTGAAATTGGGCGAAACGCTGCTCTGGGGTTTTTATTTGTTGTTCTTCTTAGGGATTATGTGTTACACTAGTTATAATACTTTCATCCCTGACTTCGTGGCTATCCAGCAAATTTTTCTTTTTCAAAAAAGAATTTTTAAAAAAACCATTGACTTCAAAAGGGCTGTGTCATTTTTTCTCTGCTTTTACCCCCTTGGTCTTTTTCTATACCCTATTATGTTGGAGACCTGAATGCTAATCCCTTCAGATATATAGGACTTAGGGTATTTTTGATAGGGGGCCACCAGTGCCTAAATATTACAGGGTCGCCCATTCCGGGCCGGGTTCTCTTATTAGGGGTGTCTAGGGATGTGAAGGGGTGGGTAGGGTTTTCTCCTTTATTGCCTATTTGGCTGCGGTCCCCCACTAGTTTACACCCCCTTTCGGGTTTTCTTCACCCTTTGGGTTTTGATATGGTTTTTTTAAAATTTTTGATTAAAGGTTTTAAAATTTTTAAAGGGAAATTTTTTTTTTGGGTTATAAGCTGATTGGCTGGGGGCCAAAATTTCAGGAAAGCCGAAAATGCGCTATTAATAGTTATGCGCAGTTTTTAAAATAAAATTTTCGGTGATCGAAAAAAAATTCGATTACCATAAAAACCCTGCTGATTTCAACTTTTTTCTTTAAAAATCGCTCCAACATACTTGTAACGTTTCTCTATAGGCTGGGAAATGGGACTTAAAAATCCAGCAACAGCCCCCGGAAGGGGCAGGTTAAAAAAGGCAGTGACCGGCAAAAGCCCAAATTTCCGGGCACGGCCCTTTTAAATTCGGAGTGCCGGGCGGCGCGCGCCTTAGAGTGGGGGCAGCGGCGCCGGGAGGCCAAAAACCCAAAAAGGGGGCGCGGGCCGGGTAAAAGAGGACCCGGGCCCGGCGGGTAGCGCGCCCACCGCCCGACTGGGGCGGCGGTGCGCTCGTGCGGCGCCACGGGTGTGCCCCCGGCAAAGGAGGGGGGTGCGGGCCCACCCCGTGACAATAAAGGGTTATAAATTTAAGACGGAGGGGAAAAGACAAACAAAAATTAGGAGAATAGTGGAAAAAGGGAAGGGGATTTGGGAAAAAGTGGATCAGAGGAGCACATAGAGGGAATAATAGGGGTGGGAAAAATTTAAAAAAAAAAAGAAGCAAAAAAAAAGAAAGAGGATTATGCAGAATAAACAAAAGAATAGTGAAGGCATGGAGATAATTTATCGCCAGAATAGGTCTTAGAATAACACGATCGAAAAAATAAAGGGAACAAACACAAGTAACCCAAGTCAAACCCTTTGGGAAATTAATTGAAATTTTAAATGTGCAGGGGACTTATAGCCTATTTATAAATGCGCAGGGGGACGCGCGGCTCTAATGTATTATAAATGTGCAGGGGGACGCTCTAATGTATTATAAATGTTCAGGGGACGCTATAATTTATTATAAATGTGCAGGGGACGATATAATCTATTTATAAATGTGCAGGGGGATGCTCTAATGTATTATAAATGTGCAGGGGGACGCTCTAATGTATTATAAATGTGCAGGGGGATGCTCTTATGTATTATAAATGTGCAGGGGGACGCTCTAATGTATTATAAATGTGCAGGGGACGCTATAATTTATTATAAATGTGCAGGGGGACGCTATAATCTACTTGTAAATGTGCAGGGGACCTATAATCTACCTATATACGTGCTGTGGGACCTATAACCTATCTATATACCTGCTGGTGGACCTATAACTTATCTATATACCCTCTGGGGGACATATAACCTATCTATATTATTATTATTATTATTATTATTATTATTATTATTATTTATTTTAAAGCGCCATTGGTTCCAGGGCGCTGTACATTCGAGGGAGTTACATACACAACATAAGTCAAAAAAGTACAGTGATAATTGATGAATGACAACTGGCACGACAGAGGGAGAGAGGACCCTACCCGCAAGGGCTTACAATCTACATGGAGGGGGAAAGAGACAGAAGGTGAGGGGCAGACATGTATGTGGAGGGTGTAGTGACAGCAGGATTATTGTAGGTTATAGGCAATCCTGAAGAAATGGGTTTTCAGGTTGTTTTTGAAGCTGGTGAAAGTGGAGGAGAGTCTGATGTGTTGGGGTAGTGAGTTCCAGAGTGTGGGTGAAGCACGGGAGAAGTCTTGGAGACGGTTGTGGGAGGAGCTGATAAGGGGAGCGCAGAGGAGAAGGTCCTGTGAGGAGCGGAGATTGCGTGAGGGGAGATATTTGGAAATTAGGGCAGAGATGTATGGAAGGGAGAGGGTATGGAGAGCCTTGTAGGTCATAGTTAGCAACTTGAAATTAATTCGCTGGGCAACGGGAAGCCAGTGAAGGGATTGACAGAGGGGAGAGGCAGAGGAGTAGCGGGAGAGAGGTGGATAAGACGGGCAGCAGAGTTGAGAATTGTTTGAAGGCGGGCAAGAGTGCTAGACGGGAGGCCACAGAGAAGGATGTTGCAGTAGTCTATATACCCGCTGGGGGACATACAACCTATCTATATACCCGCTGGGGGACATATAACCTTTCTATATACCCATTGGGGTAACCTATAACTTGCCTGTATATTTACTGGGGGACCTATAACCTACACACCTACCTACTAGGAGACATATAAACTATATATCCACTTACTGGGGGACGTATAACTTACTGGGGGACCCTATTACCTATACTGGGGGACATATAACTTACTGCGTTGTGAAGTCGCTAATAGTCGTTAAGCCGGTTGTTAAGGCCTCAAGACAAGTCAGTTGATAAGAGTTAGCAATCGACTCCGCGGACTCCAGTCGGTTGTTAAGCCAGTTGTTAAGGCCTCAAGTCGATTGATAAGAGCTTAGCAATCGACTCTGGGGACTATTGGGAATTCCAGTGGACAGTAAATTTAATTGTAGCAGACAGTGTCAGGCAGCAGCTGCCAAGGCAAATAGGATTATGGGGTGTATTAAAAGGGGCATAGATGCACACGATGAGAACATCATTCTCCCATTATACAAGTCACTGGTCAGACCACACATGGAATATTGTGTACAGTTTTGGGCACCAGTGACAAGAAAGACATTGAACAGGTACAAAGGCGGGCAACAAAATAATAAAAGGACTGTTTGGACGGCTTCGGGGGGACATAATAAATATGCATAAATCTATCAAGGGTCAATATAGAGATCTCTCCCAAGATCTATTTATACCCAGGACTGTATCCAGAACAAGAGGGCATCCACTATGTCTTGAGGAAAGAAAGTTTCTACATAAACATAGAAAGGGATTCTTTACTGTAAGAGCAGTGAGACTGTGGAACTCTCTGCCAGAGGAACTTGTCATGGTGAATTCAATAACAGAATTCAAAAAGGGTCTGGATTCATTTCTACAGCGTAGTAATATAACAAGTTATAGTGACCAGGATTCTGGAGAAGGGTCATTCATCCAGGGATTTATTCTGATTGTCAGATTGGGGTCGGGAAGGAGTTTTTTTTCCCTAAAATGATGACAATTGTCTTCTACCTCATGGGGGTTTTTGGCTTCCTCTGGATCAACACTAGAGCACAAGAGGGTGAACTGGATGGACATCTATCTTTTTTTCGGAATTGCAACTATGTAACTATGTAAAGTGACAGCATATGTCAAAGTAAAATTGCATGCAGCCTGTCACATGGTTATCCTTTTATCACAGCGCACACATTCTCTATTTATGTGCACCAATGTTAAGAGTGTGCAGGATACAGTCCCCCATACAGGGTCTCTGGGTCATCCCCCTCCAGAAGGCCTAACATTGATGCCAACAGGTGGAAAATATGTGAATCGTGTTACACAGTGCATTTATACACAGCTAAGATAAAAACACGTAGGTTGACCACAGAATCAACAGATGTATTGTGTGGGATCACCCCTAAAAATAGTATGGTAGTATGTGTCTTTATAGTGTGTACTTATGTGCATAGCAAAAGTGTATTGATGGTGATGACAGCACACTTTAGAATTAGGCATTAGTGTAAGCACTGTAGCACTGTTAAGTGGGTTATAGAGGAAGGGACTGCAGGCATATATACGATCCTGCCATGTTAGGCTTAGGCCATTCCAGTTTTTTATGTTGAGAGAGGATCCTATTTTATTGTTTCAGCACAAATAGGTCATCTGCTCATCAGTTGGCGGCGAAGTGGAGCAGGATAAGGGCAGCACAACAGCTAGGATACTCACTGAAAGAGAGAAATATAGAAAGAGAAGAAGAACCAGTAAATGGAGAGAAAGAGTGACAGAGAAAGTACAATTAGAGGAAAAGGACACAACAGGCAACTGCTCCGAGAAAAAATTAAGAGAAGGCCTAAATAGATAGCCACCAGGGAAGGGCACCAATGAGCAACCAGTCCTTAGGCATTACCGCTGACCCTGAAGTCAACATCTAGAGTTGTGGGAGAGACTTTAGCGATAGCAACAACACTGCCACCACGGTCAGATTAACATTTACAATTATTCTGATTATACAGTAGGAGTGATACATCTTGCTCAATTACAAAAATAATGTGATGATTGTAATTCTTTCTTACAGGCTGTTCAGCTCCAGAAGAAAGTTAAGAATCTGATGGATTGCTAGTATAACCACTACGAGACTAAAGTGAAGTATATTTAAGTATGCGGACCTTGTTGAAGTGAACTTTACAGTTAAGTGAAACATTGTGAAAAACACCTGTTAAGACCCCACACTGAAGAGTTGTTGTGGGTTCTTCCTTGTCAGCCCACTACACCTCCCAGCAACACCACCTGTAGGCCAAGCAACTCCAGCTGCCACACATATCCGCTATACAAGTGTACTGAACTGCTTGACCCCTGGAACTTGCACTTCCACACCTTTACACATATATATATGTTTACTGTTTTCAGGCTATATTTTGACAATTAAAAGTGACATATAGTACCCCAACTTTCCTGAATTGATCAGTGATGTAAGTGGATGTAGGAGGCACACAGGGCCAAGGGTGATGAGTGGCACAGGGCTATAGATTACTGAGGAAAGAGAAACCCCTTGTAGTCTGCAGAGCAATAATGAGGGTGGAAGAGGTTATAACTGTGTGGGGTTATTTTAGCTTCATTCAGTACAGAGCCTAAACCTCTTGCACTCATATCACTGTAGCAGGGATATCTGAGAATAGCAGAGGTGATATTCCAATCACTGCTCTAGAACCACCGACAGCCTGACCAGGAAGTGTGAGTCTGCAGCTGCCTGTGGCTCTGTGAAACAGCGGGGTGAGAAAACCCCTTTAAGCCCTTACCGACATTTGACGTACCCATAGTCAAGGTCGGGTAGGGGTTCCCACAACAAGGCTTTTGAGTACGTCATGGAGATCTTGCAAGCTCACAAGCGGAGCTCGCAAGATCGCATCTTGGGACCAGCGGTATATTACCACTGGCATCATGCCGCATCACCCGCGGCCAGAGCTCATTAACCCTTCGCTATCGCGATCTATCATGATTGGTGATAGCAAAGTAGCAGGCAGGAGGAATGAGCTCCTCCTGCCTGCAATCATAGCAGTAAGCGGCACTCTGCACCGCTACTGGTGCCCTTACCTGGTGACATCACCATTCCCGCAATGCATTGTGGGCATGGTGATTGATAGTCGCCTTCGAGATCAGTACACAACAATAAGCTGTGTACTGACCTCCTATTGTATGAGTGATTTGAAGATCACTCATATAAATCCCCAATGGTGAAACGTAAAAACAAAGTGAAAAGGTTAACAAAAACTAAAAAAAAGTAAAACACAAACACGAAAAATAAAATAAAACAGGTACACTGCTCTTTTCCCCTTTACAAACTCCAATCAAGATAAAAAATAAATAAAGTACATATATTTGGTATTTCCGTGTGTGTAACAACCCAGCCCATAAAATTGTCATGTTATTTAACCTGCAGAGTGAACTGCGTAAAAAAAAGTCACAGAACTGCGATTTTTGTTCATCCCGCAGTATATGAAATGGAATAAAAAGCGATCAAAAACTCAAATAAACACTAAAGGGGTGCAAATTAAAACGTCAGTTCATCCTGCAAAAAAAAAAAACCTTACACAGCTCTGTATATGGAAAAATAAAAAAGTTATTGTTTTACACAATAAAAACGCTTAAAAAAAAAAAAAGAAAGTGTTTTCACATTAAAAACTATAGACTGTATATTGGGTATCTCCATAATTGTCTCAACCCAGGGAATAAAACTAACTTGGCACGGATACTGCGCGGTGAGTGCTGTTAAAAATAAAAATAAAGGATTGCAGTATTTTCTTCACCCTGCCTTTCAAAAAATGGATTTAAAAGTGATTAAAAAGACTTGTCCCCCCAAAAAAAATAATACCAATAAAAACGTAAACTCATCCCGCAAATAACAAACTGCTATACAGCACCATACACAGAAAAAGAAAAAAGTTATGGCTGTTGTTGTCCTTTTTGAATAAATGTGTTTTTATTGTGTAAAAACAGTAAAACATAAAACAATATACAAATTGGGTCTCATTGTAATTATATCGACCTGCTGAGCAAAGATAGCATGTCAAAAAACACTACCAGGATTGCTGTATTTTGTTCAAAATGCCTTACAAAAACCTTAATAAAAAGTGATCAAAGCGTTATATGAACCCCATAATGATATCAATAACAAACATACAACTAGTCCGTCATAGTCACATTTTCTCTGATCATGAATTGAACATGCAACCGTGGATTGACATACAGTAGTTCCAAACAGCCTAATTACAGATAAGGAAGTAACGAACGCCGCGGATACATAACGTTTCCTTTCAAAAACAGTTCTGCAAAAGACAGTAGGTTCACAGTTACTTAAAATACTTAGAGTTTATCCAGTAGTCCCATCTTACTCTGGTCTTATCAATGACATGCGAGGGTATCGAGAGAGACGTTTCACACCTAAAGTGAAAGTTGACCCTATCTATTACCTCTGAAAGGAGAGGGGGGTGGGCAGACTTCCAATGTAGAGCTATTGACAATCTAGTTGCTATGAGAATGTGTTGGAGTACCGTTCTGTAGTAAATAGGGAAATCGTCTAGTGTTAGGTCTAGAACTGCTAAAGCAGGTGTCAGCTGGAAACGAAAATGAAGTACTTCATTAATTAGGGCGGCAACCTGGGACCATAATGATTGGATAATTGGGCAGCTCCACCACATATGGAGCATAGACCCTGCTGCACCACAGCTTCATCAGCATAGTTTCGAGTGTGCGGAAGGAAAATGAGCAATCCGCGTAGGATGAAGATACCAGCGCAGAAATATTTTTTTCATTAGTTCCAAATGATTAATGCATCTGGAGTGTTTGGTAACTGAGAGAGACGCAGTTAACCAGACCTCCCGTGGGAAGGAGCAAGATAGTTCTTCTTCCCATTTCGTCATGTACAGTAGTAAGGTTTTAGCTCTTTAGTATTCGTTGTCAATAGCTTATAGGATATGGAGGGTCCTTTAGTTGGGCCTTTCTTGCCAACTATGTACAGTCATGGCCAAAAGTTTTGAGAATGACACAAATATTATATTTTCACATGATCTGTTGCCCTCTGGTTTTTATGTGTGTTTGTCAGATGTTTTTATCACATACAGAAATACAAGTGCAATCATATTATGATGAACAAAAGCTTTTATTGACAGTTAGAATGAGTTAAAACAGCAAGTCAATATTTGCAGTGTTGACCCTTCTTCTTCAGGACCTCTGCAATTCTCCCTGGCATGCTCTCAATCAACTTCTGGACCAAATCCTGACTGATAGCAGTCCATTCTTGCACAATCAATGCTTGCATTTTGTCACAATTTGTTGGTTTTTGTTTGTCCACCGTCTCTTGATGATTGACCACAAGTTCTCAATGGGATTAAGATCTGGGGAGTTTCCAGGCCATGGACCAAAAATCTCTATGTTTTGTTCCCTGAGCCATTTAGTTATCACCTTTGCTTTATGGCAAGGTGCTCCATCATGCTGGAAAAGGCATTGTTGATCACCAAACTGCTCTTGGACGGTTGGGAGAAGTTGCTCTTGGAGGACATTCTGGTACCATTCTTTATTCATGGATGTGTTTTTAGGCAAGACTGTTAGA